>JAXBDA010003164.1:0-36603 GCA_036023075.1 Gaultheria prostrata | reverse complement strand
TGTGGACGTTGTTGAGGAAATGAATAGTGCTGGAATCTCTCTTGGAACGTACTTGGGTTCGCTCTTAATTTATAGGCTTGGTTGTGCCAGGAAGCCTGTTTCTTGTGCAAAGATATTTGATCTATTGCCTGATGACCAGAAGAATTCAGCCACTTGCACTGCTTTAATCGCCGCATACTTTTTGTCAGGGAAGGCTAATAAAGGACTTGACATGTTCATGGCTATGAGGAGCAAAGGAATTGGTGTTGCACTTGGTACATACAATGTTCTATTGGAGGGTCTTGAGAAAAATGGCAGAGTTCAGGATTTAGAACTGTTCAGGAAGGAGAAGAAGAAGAATGTGCAAGCTGACAGCAATTGTCAAGGCATGGTTCCCTTCGAGGAAATGATTTGTAATTGCCTGTTTGCTGGGGATGCCATGTCTTGATTTATGCGATTATCATTACTAGCGGGAGTCCAAACTAATAAGTTCATCTCCTGATAAGTTAAGCATCTGGGAAATTTGGTGATGTACCAATGTGTGCAGTGGTGTATGTACATATGTACTATTTGTTTGAAAGAGCAAGTGGCGCTAGAGTCCTGTAGTTTGAGGTGCATGCCATGATCAAGCAAACATTTTTGTTTTTTGTCCTAGTAGAAATCCAAAAACATCATATTCAATACTATCCTTCTATAGATATTTTTTTCTTCAAGTTTCTTTCTTTCTTTCTTTCTTTCTTTCTTTTTTTTTTTTTTGAAATGTTCGTCAAGTTTCTTTCATTCCTTCCATTTCTTGTATGGATCTCTAACCAATTTTTATGGTTGATTTTGCAGGATTCCCAGGATCCAAATCCTCTAATTCGTGCTTTGGCTGTGAGGACTATGGGATGCATTCGCATTCATAAAATCACGGAATATATGTGCGAGTCTGTGACCCGCTTCTGAGGTGTCTTAAAGTTGATCTTATCATTGGTTAGTTGTGAGAAAGTTAACGGTGGGGAAAGCAAGGGTTATAGAAGTTTCTGACTGAGTACTTGGGAGTAAATGCATACCTCTTCAATCCAATTCAGTATTACTGAACCTTAGAGCACAAAAATGAAACTAACAGTAGAAATCCAACAATGCATAAACAAGGTTCGACCGTACAGTTGCTTAGTTTCTTGTTTTTGGAAGGACGGTCTGTTGAGCCGTAAAATGATGCATCTATATTTGCACTTCAAGATGCCTTTGGGCCACATATATTATGTCACTGAATTGTTTTTTCCAAGTAGTTGGACCTTTTTGGAGGTAGTTTGTGTTTGGAGGTCTTTCGATGGGTATGATTTTGAGTATTTTATGTTCGAGAACGAAAAAAAGTGCTCGCTAAAGATCCTAATTTAGCTGTTGATATTGCAATCTATGCAGTGTGATTTTGTATTTCATTTCTGCATCCAAAGGTCGGAGGACCTGATCTTGTTGGTGGTTGTGTACTGTCTGATGGCCTCGAGGTCGACTAGTAAGCACTCATCATCTGGTCATTTCCTACAGCTATCTATCCATCTGCCCTACTCTCTTGCAAATAGAGATTTTGAGCTATGGGATTCATGGAGAACATTGGCATTGCTGCTAAATCCTTGTTGTTTCCTCCTTGCCTTTTAACTTCAATTTTATTTTTTCAATTTTTTTAATTAATTAAATTGGGAGGCGAGCTACTCTACTTTTCCTTGAAACATGAATGAATTTTCGATTGTGTTTGGCTCTTTTAAGTGCAATCTGGTAATTTTGCACTACAGAAAGCTCACTGGTAATTTGGCAACCAAAAACTGGTGAGAATTATGTCTTTCAAAGCAAAAGAAATCTAGAAAATCTTAGTTTTTTTGCCAACATGATATCATTAACCCTTTTAATATGTCGCAAAGTTGGGAAAAAAAACACAGCTTGATTCATTTCTGAGTTAGTTTGATGATTGAGTTCTCTATTTTTTCAGGTAATGGTTAAGACCTGGTGAGGAAGATATTCAGAGATTTGATCCATCTTCTCCACTTGACACTATTGAATTCTTCGTAGCCAAGTTCAATGTTGTCCCCAAAGATGACTGAGTTCTGATAGAAGGCAATGAGATAAGCATCCCGACATAGCAATGCAAGATGTAAGTGTGGGTATACATCATCGTAGAGAAACAAGATCTATGGGTCTGATTTATAGGCTCCATCGCAAGATTGAGGTGGAACTTTTTGTTAGAGGGTACACAACCACGCCATTTTGATAAGTATGTGAATACATCACATCTGGGTATGGGAAATGTGGAATCCCCGGTTCACATAAAACAAAATTGTGAAATCCATTCTGTTGTACATCATCTTTGTTGGCTTTTTTCAAAATTTTAATTCAAGTTGGATTGTGTTGGTCAAACATTTGTAGTACAAATGGTGGCTTGCAAGTAGTTACGGACATTGGGATGTTAGAATTTTTTCTATCATGTGAGATGTTAGGGGTTGTGGGTTGATTTATTAGACTACGAAACTTGTTGTTCCTTTAACAGCATTGTTTGGCGTGGTGCTTCATGGTGCTTGGATCAATAATGTTAAGGTCACAAAGTGGGCTAGACACAACGATGTCCGCATGATTGTTCATGGAGTGGAGGACTTCTCTGATCCGGTGTTTCAAACCCTTTTGTATCCCTGGTATAATAGCAACAACGATGACAACAAAATCAACGGCGACGGAGATTCGTCTATTTCAAGGTCTGGGGTCTGCTACTTCTTGGGTGAAGGACATGGTGATGGACAAGTTGTTCATTACACTAACTGTTGTTGCCTTTGCTGAAGCGGTTCTTTCTCTTGGATGCTTTTATAGGAAAAATTGTCAATATAGTGACTATGATTACATTAGTACTGAAGTTTAGAAGGGATATGTGTACAGACTAGTAGTACAGGTTTCTAAACTTGTGGCTCGTGTTAGATGGTATATATTTTGATATGCAATCCAGAAATCAGACCAAGAACTTTGCATTTGTTATTAAAGATTAATTTATTGCATTTCAATGGTATTCAGAACATTTGATCTATTACCTTTAAAAGATGTTCTTCACCTTAGCACTTGCATTTTAATGTTGCTTGGCCTAGCGAATTGTTGAGATGTTGAATCCAATTTCAAAGAAATAATATTTCAGCTTCAATGTTCATGTTGTTTGATATGGTAGACCATCAAAAGTTTGAAACCTACCATTATGCGTTTATGATATTCTTATAATTTATTGATTGCTTGTTTTGGCAGACTCATAGTTTCACATTTATTTACATAACCTGTGGCACAAGCACCAACATAATTATGCAATTCATTTTTCTTAATAAGAGCAGCGTGCAAGATTTTATCTTTCCCTTTCAAGACCAATATCCCCAAGTTTGTCTTCAAAGCCCTTTTCGGCTAGTGTTGGCATTACAAATTTCTCAATTCATACAGTGATTTCATTTTTTTTTTATTGGCACGGTGATTTCATATTGATGAATTGTTTTTACTTTTGCATGTTTTGAAAGAAGGTGCCGTTTTAGGAAAATATACACTGTAACCTTTAAAAAAAAGTGTCATTCGCCCATCTACTTGTTTGCCATGTTAGAAAGAAAGAAAAACACAACTTGCATTACTGCATTGAATTCAAAAAATTCTAGAAGTTCTCTCCATCCACAAGTTGTAAACAGTGGCAACCAAGCTATATATGTTTCTACTATGAGGTTTCTCTTGTGAGTTGCACGAGTATCGTATATGTGGCTTTTAGTGTGTGCATGAGTAGAGTGGCTCCAAATTGAAAATCATTGTCACAGTTTCAACCACCTCATATGCACGTACATATATATATGAAAGATATTTTGAGTAATGAATTTAGCACCTGTCATGCTTAAAGTTCGAAAGGAATGCCCATGGCTTTGAATATGAACCTTGGCTTTGTTGGGCGATGAACATAACTAGGCAAAGAAAGTTAACTTCCAAAATTTAGAAGCTACTAGGTTCATGGCGTCGTGCAAGGCACGACTCTTATGCCTGTTAGTTTAATTGATGTATTTTACGCGATTTGGCAAAGATTTGGACATTTTAAGCCATTACAATCCGAGACCAGCATGGCCCAAGCCATTACAAGCAGAGCAATCCAGGACAAACTTGGACTACATCTACAAACCAAAGCAAGAGCTCTCAAGGGGAAAAAGAAAAAACAAGGATCGCGAAAGATCCTCCAATCTCTACCTACCAACCTATTACAATCATGTCTTTTTAAAATTTCTCCAAGAGCTTATGCAAGTTCTGATGGTTTTCTTCATATTACCACATTAAATGCTCTTACGTCGACGCATTTGTGCTGGAATACAACGCAATTCCTCTCCCTTCACGACCGATAGCAGATAAATACAGCCGAGGGCAGCTTGTAGACAATGTGAGTCATGGATTTTCCTGTGAGAAGTCTCGGCAGCTTGTAGACAATGTGAGTCATGGATTTCCTGTGAGAAGTAGCCCCAGCCATCTCCTCTGTCAATTAAATAGCAGAGCTCTATCTGTCATTCTTCTCCGGAAAATGTCCCCAAGCCTGCCCAGCATATACGTGCAGTCAAAGAAGAGATGACGATAAGATGCACGGAGCACATTTAGGATCTCAACATGCCTCAACCTACCAACCTGTCTCCTAAAAAATACCAGGCAAATAAAGCCCACCTTGGGACATGTTAATTGGAGTAAAAAGCAAATTTACCTGTTCTTGATACTTACTTTAGTAAGATGGGTTCATATGCAATGATTACAACATCTGTATCAACTTCCTTGAGGCGCAGATTTGCTAAGTACACCTGCAGGAACCAATATGTCAAACTTCACTTGACCGTACAAAACAAATTACGGCTAGTAGAGAAAGTAAAAGATCAACTTACCCTGATTACATTTTGTGCTTCCTGTCCTTGGCGTCCCTTGGAGATGCCCTAATACATGAACGTAAATTGCAGTTAGTAAAAGATAATGTACCTCAAACTCAAAATAGTCTGTGCTTTGAATTTTGCCCATTATGTCTTAGAATAAGATACTACAAACTCAATTTAGGCATTATAAGGATGATGAATCCAAGATAACATAACTGCTCATTATAAGTAAAATATCCACCTTTCTTCTTCGAATTCTATGTACAAGCATGCAGATCAATTTTTCTTATAGTACAAATCGATGTGACCCAATTCCAGTTTTGAAATGCCTTGATGGTCAATCTGAGCAAAAGATAGACCATCTGGCATGTGGTGTTCCCCGTGTATTTTTGCAGATTGTTCGTGCAGGCTCTCCTTATCCTGTATTGCTTGCTAGATATTCTCCAGTTACTTCACATGATACACCATAACATTGTAATAAATACCAAATCAACTGATCCACTCTTGCAACGAGATTGCATTCCATACGATCTTCAAGTTATTGAGTTATTGAGTTAAGGATGATGAATCCAAGATAACATAACTGCTCATTATAAGAAAAATATCCACCTTTCTTCTTCGAATTCTATGTACAAGCATGCAGATCATTTTTTCTTATAGTACAAATGACATTGTAATAAATACCAAATCAACTGATCCACTCTTGCAACGAGATTGCATTCCATACGATCTTCAAGTTATTGAGTTAGAAAGTCCGTTTTTTGAGCAACTTAAAGCTGTATCACATGACAAGCTCACCTAGTCTACCAAATCCTGCAGCCCGATTTTATAAGTTGGTAAGAATACCATGGAAGGATCTTTCCCCCTTTGCTTTAAAAATTCAAGTAATGCACTTCCCTCCTACTCTAGTTATTGATCACTAACTATTCTCCATGTAACTTTTGATTATACAGTTGCAGGGACAGAGCAAATAGTTGCCCAGTTAATTTTATTTCATAAATAAAGAGGTAAATGCATCCTTCATAATAACCTGAAAGAGAGCATGAATATGCGATACACATTTGAGACTTACGTAAGCCACTTTTATTCACATTGCATTGAATTTCAACCTAATTACATCAGTCAATTTATACACAACTTCTTGATAGAATCCTTATTAACTCCCCAACTAATCTGGAGCTGGCGTCAACTTCTCTTCAAGAATGCCACCACTGGAGTAACTTACTCCTCTAATACACTTGGAGCTTGGCTAGCTGTAGGAGCATGAGCTCATAGTCCTCTCTAACAAGACTCCGGCACATTTCGGAACCAATCAGTCACCCATAAACTTTGAGCCCCAATAAGACACAAGCAGAAAAAAAACTTGTCTCACACGGCACCTAGTTCACAAGATTATTATCACAAATGGGTTTGAGATCGACCTTGGTTGGGTAAAGAAAGAGCAGATATTTAAGTCCAATTATTTTTCCTACTTGTCTACCTCCATGGTGGTTGTAGTTACCATAACTCAAAGCTCCTTATTCTTTCTTAATCCCAAAAGGATAGACTAACAAACACCCAAAAGTCTTTTTCTTTTTTTTGCAACATTGTATACATCAGTGGCATTAGAGGCAAATTAGTGGGTTAACAAGCAAGGGATTCCACGTCTCTTCATAAACTTGAACCCTAGAACTCCACTTGGAAGCGAACGGGTGCTACCAGATGGGCCCTAAGAGCCACATCTATGCACCCAAAAGTCTTAAACTATACAAGTTCTAAGTTTTAGCAAGCATATAAGAAATTGACCTCAAAGGTGGAGAGTGATGAAAACATGTGTGAAAGATTGTCCCACATTGGATAAACAAAAAAAGAATTGGACCTTAATATATGATTGGATGGCTCACTACTTACAAGGCTTAGCCTTTTTAAGTGGATATGGGTCATTCAATGTATATTGGGTCCATGGGATGTGGTGGACTCCGTGGATACTCCCAAGCGGATTTGGCCTACGCGCACACGGGCAGACCTCAGGCGGATCAGACTCCCAACAAGTGGTATCAGAGCCGATGGCTGACGATCTATGGGCTGACGATCTTAGAAGCATCGGTGGTTGTGGGCTTGCACGGAGACTCTCGAAGGAGCGGAAAAAATCCATTGTAACTCTCGATGGAGCAAGAAAATTCCTGGTGCGTGCGGCAGGTGGCCGGCAGCAAGGTGGCTCTCGGTGGAGTGGGTACTCTCGATGGAGCAAGAAAAATTCCTGGTGCGTGCGGCACCTGGCTGGCAAGCAAGGTGGCTCTTGTGGAGTATGGTGGCTCTCGATGGAGTGGGTGCGGTAAATAAGCCCGGGTTAGGACACGGTGTTGGAGAGAGATAGATCAAGAATTAAGGAGGAGTCAAGTGTATCAAATCGAGGGGGAGCTAGGCCCAATGCATGGTTCACACATGAAGGGGAGATTGTTGAAAACATGTGTGAAAGATTGTCCCACATTGGATAAACAAAAAAAGAATTGGACCTTAATATACGATTGGATGGCTCACTACTTACAAGGCTTAGCCTTTTTAAGTGGATATGGGTCATTCAATGTATATTGGGTCCATGGGATGTGGTGGACTCCGTGGATACTCCCAAACGGATTGGGCCTACGTGCACACGGGCAAACCTCAGGCGGATCAGACTCCCAACAGAGAGTAATGAATCCAGCTAGGGGAAAGAGTAGAGAAGTCATATGGGAACGTGAGGGGTGAGAAAGCAGTACCTGTTCTTAACAAAGAAGCCTTAGTATGGGTTAGGTCTGAACCAAGTTGCTTCCTACCAAACTTATTGGTTCCATTTTCAGTATTGTGGCAGAAGATATGAAAACTGACAGTAAGATATGCCATCGTACAGTAGGACTCCCATGCAAAAGAGTATCGTTTTCCCGAAAGAGACGATACGAGCATAGGGTAATACTTTATCTTAGTATGATAATCGTAGGTTTTTAAAAACTATGATGACCATACCAAAATCACACCATATACCCAATTCATTATTACAGATAGCAAAGGGGATCATATGAAGGGATAAAAGACCATATTTGGACCGATGGATAGATAAAGCAAACAACCTTTGCATTTGTCTCACCGGAGAACCTCATATCCAGCAGTCCAGGTTTATTAAATCAGAAGTCGAGACATATGTCTTCTCACAATTTAACAAGCAACACCACAGGACATGAAGCATGTAATCAAAAGAATAGCAGGAAAAGTTAACTTGACATGTCTCCATTATAATATATTTATACCAATGGCCAAGCATTTCCGCAAATCGTATTCATATGAGTTGAGGATTGAACATTTATTCATGCTAAGAAACATCAGCAGCAAACAAAAGTGCAGAACATTGGCTATATCAAAATAGGCAGCTAAGCATAAATTGTGTAAATCATAAATATCAAGATTATTCAGTAGAAGATTAATGGGTTCATACCAAAATCATCAAACTCACCATTGAGAAATTTGAGATTGAACAGCCATCATTAACCATTGCTCGACCAAGCTGGCTTCGATTATGGTTGGCGATTGAACGGTCACCATGAGCAGTCGACGTCGTTTCGAGAAAGGGGTACAGGTTAAAAGCGAGGGCGAGAGCTTCACCGTCAGGCATTGAAATGGGTTAGTAAGGTTTTGATTCAGTATAGCCACACCCATTTTAATAAACACGAAGTCATTCAGATCAAGTGATCTTTTTATATGATCTTTTTATATGATATGTATTTTCATTTTTTCTACAATATGAATATTTTCGATCATTCAAATATGATTAAGGTAGGTAGAAAGTGTCCTTAAAATCTTATAAGAATTCCTATAACTAAATTGATGTGGAAGAAAACTTGATTTGATGTATTCAGCCCCATTTTAAAAAATAAAAATACGTTTAGATTAAATACGGATTTGTACTTTTTTAACGTGATGTTTTTTAATCAAGTGTGTTATAATACATTCTACAAGCTTAATGTTTCAGATCATTAAAATCTGATGATATAGATAGAAATCGTCCTCCTAATACTCGAGATTTCTTAGTATTGGAATGTTATATCTAAACGACGTAGTTTTAAGGACGTAGTATTGATATAAGTTGAACCTGTGTCATGACGTGAAAATTAAATTTTACATAAAAACTCCTCCTTTATATCTAAACGACGCAGTTTTAAGAACATGACACAGGTTGAACCTGTGTCATGACATGGAAATTAATTTTTACAATAAAACTCCTCCTTTAATTCTTTTTCTTTTCCGATCAGCAGCCCTCTCTCCGTTGCCACTTACTTTGCTCGCTCGACCTCGCCGGCGCTGCTCCGCTCCGACCAGATATGTCTCTCTCCTTCTCTCTCTCTCTCTCTCTAGATTATTGGCTTCGAGTTTCGGCACAAACCAGAATACTTGGATCGTCACTGCTTTTCAAATTGAAGGTGATTTGATTACTCCTGTACGAATTAATCTGTACTCTACTCATAAAACAACCGAAAAAGGTGATCGATTAGTTCGTGAAATGGATTATTTTGGATTCTTTTCTTGTTATCTTGTTTGTGGAGTGATCGATTTGATGCTTGCAGTGAATTTTTAAGTATGTTTAAGTATTAACAAGGTTGATCTATTATGGTCCTTAAAGCTTTGAGTGATTTGTGTTCAGCTGAATTAAAGCTCGTTTGAAATTAGTTCGTCTTGTTAAGAAGCCAAGCTTGAATGTATATTTAAAGCTCGTTTCAAGCTTGAAGAATCACTCCGGCTCGTTTGATTTGTTTATCGGCCCTATTTCTATCGTATTCCTCATTAGCATATGGTTATACTCGAAGCTAGATTTTTCTTGCTAATTGGGTAAGTGCTGCTTGCACTGATTGATACTGTTATTAGGTGTCAATTGGGAGAAGTCGAAGAATTGGTTTATTTACTTTTTGTTCCTCCATTGTATTGCTATTGTTGTTTTCCTGTAACTTTAGCCAAAAAAGCTTACAAATTATGAACCAAGAAAAAAAAAAAGTTTGAGCGTAAAGTTGTTGGTTTGCTTATCCTTGTTTGTGTATTTTTTTTGCCAATTGAGGTTTCAAACTTTCAACCATTTCCAATTTTGGTTAAGAAAAAAAGAAACTACTTTATTATTAAAAAAAAAAACATTACTTCATCTGTCAATTTCCTGACAAATTCAGAAATCATGCTCTTTGTCTATAGGATTGTGAGACAACATACAATCTTCTCCCTGTATAGTCTATGGTGTGTTCTGCGCCAAATAATTTCAAGAATCGTGTTCTTCAAAGTTGGTGAGTGCATTCTGCAATACATTATGCTAGAGTCATTTTTGCAACTATATCAGTTCTTCTTTTGGAATGCTTAGAAAGAGATTTTTTATTTTTTTTTTGGTTGCAATAGTGAGAGGCCAAATTGTATTATGCTTACCAATGCATTTTTCAGTATACAACGCTTTATAGGTCCCAGGATTGTGTCCATTCGATGAACTAGGGGAAAAGAGTTGACATTGATTTTTTCGTTTCCGTGCATCGAACGGGCACAACGCTAGTGACTAGCTAAACTAATGTGTTGGGGTTTTGAGTGACTATTTTAGCTATTCCTTGCTGCACTTTAGAGTGAGATGCTCTGGACCATGAATGAAAGAAGTACGGTAATGAGCACAGATATTAATTTAGGTCTCTATACTTGCCCTTCATGATGTCTTTCGGCTTTGATTTGAGGGCATGGTTCTGCAGCAAAACGTCCCTGTAGCTCCTTGGTTCTTGGAGGTTTAGGGGGGGCACTGTTTCAATGGTACTCTAAGAGCAGCCGCTTTGTGGATATCGCCAAAGTTTAGGTCTGTCTCCAATCATCCCCGCCCATACCCCCAATGATTGGGGACTAGATAATTCTGTACTTCTGTTATTGTTGTTGTTGTTGTTGCACTTTAGAGTTCTAGTGAGTGAGGGTTGGATATATAGCCCTAGGGAGAGAGGGAAGAGAGAGGTCAGCCACACGATAGTTTTAGAACTGAGAAGAAAAAAGGCAGCATTTTTTCAGTGCAGGGTTTCCCTTGTTTTCACTCCCTGGTGAGGATACCGGCCTCTTTGGTGAGGATACTGGCCTCTTTCTTCTCCTTTTAATCTTTTTTTTTTTTTTGCTGTTAACCTGCTTGTGTATTTCGTGGGGTTTGATTGTCAGTTATGGTTATCTTTGTTATGATTCGAAAATTATTTTACAGTATATTTACATATATAAACATACATAAATATCTGCTAGGTTTGTATTTGCAGTGTGTTACAGTGGGGTGAGGGTTTGGCGTGGTTTTCCTTTTTTTTTGTTTTGGGCACTCCTGATATCGTATTATGATTTCTATTTGATTTCAATTAACATTTTGGCATTTACCAGGTCCAGATGATATTACGTTGTGTACTCTTGATATTACGTAGCTTTGACAAAATGATTTTGTTGATGAGATGGAACTCTTGATATAGCATAGCTTTGACAAAACGATTCTGTTGATGAGACGGACCAGCCACACGAGGAATGATGTCCATACTATGAGATCAAGGTAATTTATGTTTGCCCTGGGAATTTAACATGTTTGTTATAAGTCTTCTCTTTTTCTTTTTCTTTTTTGTCAAAAATACATTCGCCTCCTAAAGATAAAATCTTATATCGGTCTTTGCATGCAAATGATTCTTGTTTGCCGTTCTTTTCTATTCTTTTGGGACCATACAGAAGTCCAGGACAATGTTCCAACCACTGCATAATTTGGTAATAGCTAAAAACAGCAAATGTAGTTAAAGAAAAATACAGATAAGGAATTCAGTTTTGTGTTTCTCCTTCACTCGATTGAAAATATGCAAAATGGGGCATTGCTCTGACCCTTGGTGTGTCTTCTATTTGCAGAAAAGTTTTCCCTAACAGCAGACAAATGCAAGAAGGTATCTTTATCAACAGTATAAATTGGTCTGAGAAATCCTGTTCGTCAATGCCGTTGTTCTATATTCGGGGTTGTACTGGTTAGTATTTTAATTAAAAAAGAAGGTTTACATCTCTGAGTTCCCGGACCAAACTTCCATCTTTTATCCTCTTTAAATTATCTTTCCGTTAATATACAGTCATTCTGGAATTCAAGAAAGTTTAGCAACCAGTTTATGTGTGGATCATCAGCCAAGCATCTGCATGTCGGAGATCCATGTGTTGTCTGCGCATTACATGCGATTTTCCAGGCTTTAAGTACAGGTGCAAATATGCAGGCAAAAGCTATTACTGATACCGACTTAAGAATTGCTCTGAGCAACTTGTACCCTGAAAACAGTTTCTTTGAGAAAGTAAGTCCACTATTTTGTTTCTCTTATCATCACATTTTCACTCCTTCCATAGTGACAAATTTATAGGTCACCTTCATTCGTGTGCAATTTACACCTTGGTTGGTTCCGTATTTTGCAGGCTTGTCAACTTGGGGTGGTCATTTTTGACGGTCTTCATGAATAAGGAACTTCTGGTTCAGGTGTTTCCACCAATGAATCATCAGAAAGCAAAATGCATAGGCTCTTGGAATGGCGCTAGTCATGCTTGTATAGCACATGAAAACTTTGAAAAAGCCGCCATTGTGAAAATGATTTGCTCCTACTGTGTTCTGAATTCCAGAGAAACAAATTACACTACAGGCAAGTTTTCCTGTCTTCCCAGTTAAGAAAACATAAATGAGCCAATTTATGCTGGACACAGCAACTGTTAGTTGATCAGGATTCCGGACTTGTAAAGTTCCTTTGAACATAGTCACTACCCATATCAGACAACTCTTAACTCCCTTTTATTTTACCGAAGTAGTTCTAGTTATGGAAAGAGCCTTCGCCTTACCTTCGCGTTGTCTGCTAATTTCAAGGACTAGTTGGGCATTGTCAACTTTTTATCCCAAGTTTCCAAAGAACATCTTTGTTATAGTCTTTTTCTTTTGCCAAACATACATTCGCCCTCTGAAGTTAAAATTTCGTTATTCTTTTGGAACCAGAAGTCCAGAAGAAAGTCCAGTCTACTATATTATTTCTTATCTTGTGTCCAAAAGCAACAAATGTAGTTAAAGAAAAACAGAGAACAAATTCAATGTGTGTTCCCTTCACTGAACCAAAATGTGCAAAATGGGGCCTTGTCTCTATTATTTTCAGAAAAATATGCCTTGGCGATGGACCAATGCATGAAGAAGGCAATTGTTCCAGGATTGAACACTGAAGTTGGTGAAGGCAATTGTTCTCTAAACCTGATTGTACTGGTCAGTGTTTTAATTCCAAAGAAAAGAAAAGAAGTTTACATTTGTTGGCTCCTCGAACAAACTTCTGTCTTTTATCCCCTTTAATATTAACTTTCTGTTAACATATAGGCACTCTGGCATTCAAGGAAGTTTAGAGACCAGTTTATGTGTGAATCAACAGCCAAGCATCTGCATATCGGAGATCCATGTGTTGTCTGTGCATTGCATAAGAATTTCCATGCTTTAAGTACACGTGCAAATATGCAGGAAAAAGCTTTTTCTGGTGCCTCCTTAAGAATTGCTCTGAGCAAGTTGTACCCTGAAAACAATTTCTTTTAGGAAGTAAGTATGCTATTTTGTTTGTCTTCTCATCACATTCCATTCCTTCCAAAGTGACGAATTTATAGGTCACCTTCATTCTCATGCAAAATTTACAACCGTAGTTGGTTTCATATTTTACAGGCTTCTAAAGTTTCGGCGGTCATTTTTTACATTCTTCATGAATCAAGAACTTCTGGTTCAGGTGTTTCTACCACTGAATCATCAGGAAGCAAATGCATAGGCTCTTGGAATGGTGCTAGTCATGCTAGTATAGCACATGAAAACTTTGGAAAAGGCGCATTTGTAAAAATGACTTGCTCCAACTATGGAATTGATTCCAGAAAAAGGAAATACACTACAGGTAAGTCTTCGATCTTCCCAACTAAGAAAACATTAATGAGCCGATATATGCCTGACCTATGTCACCCTAGCGAATTACATCTTGCAACTCACGTTCCAAAATATGGTACTCTAAAGTTCCAAAACAATGAATTTAATGATCCAAAGCAATCCCGAAGTTCCTCCTTTAGAATTCAGTGAGGTTGGAGCTATAGCAAGACAAATTATAAGAAAAATAAGTCATTAGTCTTCTAGAATTGAGTTTTACAGGAATAAGTGCACAGAAAATACTCCATTTTATTGGAATATTATCTCTTCAACTAAAAGTACTCTTATAGTGTAATCTATAGAAGCCTACTCTTACCCAAATTTTGGGCACGTGGTGTATCATGTTCCCCTACCCATTCAGACAACTCTAAACTTTCTTTCATTTTACCGAAGTAGTTCTAGTATGGCAAGAGCCTTCACCTAAAGGTTTGGGTTGTCTACTATTTCCAGACGCATTACAAGCGCAGAAGAATTCTCCCTTCCCAACTAGTGTCAGAGTCAAAAGCATTCATGGATCAGATACATTTGGTCCAGGACTGAAACATGATGTTGGTGAATTTATTTGTTCTCTTGACGTTATTGTGAAGGCTATTGTTTAAAATCAAACAAAAAGGGTTCCATGTCTAGGCTCCCAGACAAATTTCCATTTTCCTATTCCTGTTGCATGTAATATACTAATGTGTAGTCTCTGTGAATTGAAAGTCTCTCTGGAATGTAAGGAAGTTTAGGGAGAAATTTTTTAGTAGACCTCCACCGGGGCATCTGCATATCGGAAATCCATGTGGTATATGTGCATTAGAAGAGATGTTCAACGTCCTTAATGTGGCATCTGCAAATGGGCAAATAGATGCTGCTTTTACGTCCTTAACAGGCACTACGTTTCACTTGAGTAAATTTTTTTGATGCACTTCCAATTTTTTCGGTTATAGTGGAAAACTTCCATATTGTGAACTATAACAGCTTGCATACCAGATACATCTCATTGATCTTTTTTTGCTAGCTCAGGTTCCGAATGCAGCTAGCCCATTTGATGTGCTTTCAAAGCCTGAAAGAAGAATGAATTGTCAACAAACTTGCGATCCTGAGGTAGAAGGTTATCACCCTCAAATGTTTGAACATTTGTCCAACAAATACTTCTGCATTCTGCAATTATGGTCTGGTTGATTAGTTCTGGTTTGGTCATTGCACTGCTCGGTTGGGAGCCTTCCGGTGAGGGTATGGATCATTTTATGTTGTCATTTCTGAAAACTGAGATACACCTAGGTGCATTGTTTGAGAGTATAGATCCTGGGAAACTACACTCGCTCATCTCATTTACCTTCTTTTCTTTTCTTTTTTTTGAATGGCCTTACCTTTGCTCTACACTCAATAATATGTCACAAGAACATTTATTTATTGTAACTAAAAACCCTGTCTAACTCTAGGTTTGCTATTCTGGGCCACATTATGTCTACTTTACGTTCAGTATTTTCAGGCCTTTTTTCTTCTTCTTTTTTCTCTCTATTTTTGTTATTATAGCTCATTTTGTTCCCTCCCAATTCACAATTTCACGAAAACCACACAACTCCATTACTTTGTTAGAAAATTTACATTAAACAAACACAACAATAATGTAGAAGTGATATTTTCTTACATGGGATTAAACAAAATCCCAATGGTGGAGAATTAGAAAAATGAGAGAGCTAACACGGTTTTTTTTTCACACGAATCATAATTAATACCTGAAGCAAACTTTTTTATTTTCTTCAAAACAAGCTCCTACAATTACTCTATATCTTTTTACATTTATCTTTGTATCATTTTAGTTTGAACTATTTTATCTTATAATTTTTTAAAAATAACTCTCGAAGATGTAAGGGGCCAATATTAAGAGAGTTTGCTTTGGACACCTAAATATTAAGGTCGGCACTACCGGTTACAGTTGTTTTCCATCGAGAAGAGTTTTTCTAAGTTCAGGTTGATAAAAACTTACTTTTTTAGTATCGTGTCACAAGAGACTTAGTGGATTGACTATGATTTCAATTGAAAATGAGTTCTTGGAAAAGTAAGTACAGTGACTCAATTAAAGGATTTGCTTTAAAAAATGCAATGAGAAGTTTTCTTTGAATCGGATCGTGCTAATCATAAAGCACTATATCGGGGCCAAATTTTGATTGTATTTTTTTTTTTTTTTTTTTGATGTTCAAACTCAAAGTATAATTTGTAACCTTGATTTTTTTTGTGTGAAGTGTATGTCATTTTATTTTTTAACTTAATAGTAAGTGAACAACCAAGATTAAAGTCGAATTTGGACAACTTAAATGTCAGGGCCGGCCCTACCTCTCAACCTCCATAGATTTTGTCAATGGCTGTGGCCGATTGGGTTTTTTTTTTATGCAGAACCATCTGTTTCTGTTTGCATACACTAACAGATCTTCAGGGGTGGAACTATTAAGGAGTGCCAGCCAACCCCGGGTCCCAGCCTAACCACCAAAAAAATAAAAGTACATTTTAGGCTATTATGTACGATTAATCTTCGAGTATGTGTGTTTTTTAGGTAAGAAATTCTCCTCCAATCTAAAATGAATTGTCTGGTCCGTAAAACAAGAACTAATATAATGTATTTTGGTTCAAAGAATTTCTTACTTTTCTCCCGTAAGATACTAAGTATCAACAAGTTCTTTTAATATTTGAGTTTTTTATTTTTTTTGAAGTTATTTATATAAAACCATATCCTTTTTATTTTCTCAATTTGACGGATCGTTCATTAATTCTAGGTGCCACGGTCTGCCACCCCTAAGTTTAAAATTTAAATCATGGTTCTGCCATTGCTTAAACAACTTGGTCGCACACAGGGGCAGAGGGAGAGGGGGTCAAGTGGGGTCACTTGACTCCAAGAGTTTGGCAAATATTATTATTACTTGTCCTTCTTATCATACCAGATCATTTTTCCTCTCTCTCTTTAACTCTTTCCACCACGAAAAATAGAACCAGAGGCAACAAATCGGGGTTTTTTTTCCCTTTGAAGGCTGGAAGTCCAGAATGAAATCCCTTATCTCTGTGACTCATCTACCCCAATCTCTACTTAGCTACTTCTTATTTGGCATTTTAATGTATCTTTTGGGAATCAATTATAAATAGAATTATAAGTTATTACTCCATCCGTCCCTTTTTAAATGTGTACAATGGGAATACGTGCATTTTCAAACCCCTAAAAAATGTATTTTTCTATACAATTTTATGTCTTTCTTTACACCAAATTAAAGTGCTCAAAGAGTACTTTAATTTGGTGCAAAAAAAATTCAAAAATTAGAGTAGAAATACATTTTTTTACGTCCTAAAAAATACACGTTTCCCAAAGCACACATTTAAAAAGGGACAGAGGGAGTAATAGATTATAGATATCTACTTAATAACTCCTTTCGATTTTGCATTTTGGTGTATTTTTCTTTTTCTGTTATTATGCTTTAGAAATTTGACCTCACTGTCATTAAGTTTTGGCTTCGCCCCGGATCACTCATCAACAGCTACGTTTCGAAAGAATAAATACATAGACATAAAAAAAAAAAATACATAGACATACTTCTATTTCAAACTCAAACCATCAACTTCTTTCCCACATGTGATTCACCGTTCTCTGATAAACTCGGTCTGAAAATAGTGAAACACTATTAACAACAAAAAGGACGGAGGAAGTACTTTTTTGTTGGAGCTAAGATTAGTTAATTTTAGGGAAGTGATTTTGGCCGTCTAAATTTTGATACAACAATTCGCTATGTACGCACGCTCCGCATACGCAATATGCACGGACAGTGCATCTTGACCGTCCGTGCAGGTGTTCGACGGTCCGGATTTTAAAAAGACTCTTCCATGTAAGAGTTAACTCTTACATTGAAGAGTCTTTTTAAAAACCCGAACCGTCGTTTCCTGAGATGGACGGTTCAGATCCGTTCGTGCGCTTACGTACACACGTACGCGTAGCCGGGTTGATTTTAGTGTTCACGTTATATACATTTTGAACACTAAAAGATAAATATCATAGTGTGGTTTTTAAAAAGTAGAGCGCCGTTCAAAAAAAAAAAGACAATTAAATTATTTAATACTACTGTATTGTTTTACGTTGCATTTGAGCTGCGGGAAACAGACGCCGTTAATTCTAGTTGTAACTTGCTTGGAGCTCAAGTACAGAGGCACAAGGTGGCGGTTTGGAGAGTTTTATTCAAGTACAATGCTTTTCCCAAATATAACTGTGTAAGGGGTGTTCCACCGAGAGGGTTTTTTAGCTGCTTGGTTTTTCACGTCTTTTTATGTGATGTATTGTTAGAGAGTGACTATCTCAGTTTTAGGAATAAACTTGCTTTTTGGAATTTGTGGAATAGGGCCTAAGTACTTTAATGAAGACTATATCCAACGGTTCAGAAACGAGAGGCGTATTAATGGACTTCTTCAATCTAATCAACGGCCCAAGATTAAAATTTTAATGCATCGATTAGTCAGTTTAATTAACTCTCACGTATATTGTCATTTCACATAAAAATGAAAAAAAAAAATTGCCATATAGCGTATCAATTAGTATATGATGATTCCGTTGCTTTTTTTTCCATGCAGAATCTATGATGGCAACACAAACACTTGTTATGTGTGATACGTATCATTCAATTCTCCCGATAAAGTTATACCGCGAGCGTTACAAGTTGATTCACATGTCAACAATACTCCTATTCTAAACCATGAGTGACTAAGCTCAGAGCACCGAATAACATCTCCCGGACGGCCCGAATGCAAAGAGGGCTTCGATCTGGACTGTTCAATACATTTTTGGATGACCCGGATGCAGAGAAGGTTTCAATTTAGACTGTCCAATTCACTTTTAGACAGCCCAAATACAGCGTTCAGGACATCGGGTACTACGTAAGTTCGGCCACGGGTACCCATTCTGAAACCGAAAAAATTTCCCTCCGCAGGAGTCTTTATTGTACTGAAATATCCTAACAGCTTCCTTGAGGGGGACCACCAAAGATTTGCTTCTCTCTCTCTCTCTCTCTAAGAGTATGTTAATGGCCTGTGGGAAACGGAGGGAGAGAGGAGAAGACGAAGAAGGAATAAGCAAAGTGTTGTTGAGGATGATGGAGGGCTCTGTAATTTCTCCATTAACAGCCGCCATTGACGAGAAGGGTTCGAGCTCGGTTAAGAGAGAGAGAGCAAAACTTGGACGGATCGAGAGTAGTATTACTATGCAGAGGGAACGAGAGAGGAGAGGGAAAATGACAGAGATGTTCTCTGCTCTTGAATCCATTGTCCCCAATGTCTTCCCCAAGGTACTAATTCGATAGATTTCTCTTCGTTATCAATTCACTCACTGATAGAGAAATTCAAAATCCTATGCCTATTCAAATGCGATTAATGTAACTGCTATTTGTTTTTCTGGGTTTTGACTTTTGATTGGGTTTTTGTTCGAATCAATTAACATCTCAACTTTTTCTCCATGAATCTCTCCTTATATTTGTGTAAATTTCCTTCCATTTTGATTCATTTTTCCTTGAAATTGGATGGCATCTGTCGTCTGAATATGCATTTAACGTAGAATATTGGACAAATTTCTTCGCTGGGGATTTGGGTTTTTCTTTAAATCGATTAATAGTTTATCATAGTGATCTATATATCTAGTTATATGGTATTCGTTGTATATATGTGTTCCTTCCACTTCTGAAAATGCAAAATCCTCTGTCACATGAATATGCATTTGATGTATTACGGACCATTTTATTGGGCTTGTGAAGACTGATTCGATTTAAGTTGTCATGACTATTCAAGGTTCGATGTACAAATTGGTATTATGGTAGTTGATGAGGTAAATCATAAGTTATCATTACTTAACTATACGTGTGGTTGTAGACGAGCGGAGTTGTTTGCGAGCATTTCTCAGCTCGGCTCGTTAGTACGTAAATAAGTCGCTGAGCTGGAGTTATTTGTCACTCGGTTTATAAAAGCTCGAGTCAGTTGGTATATAAAAGCCCGGCTCGATTTATAAACCAAGCTACTAAGCAAGTCAAGCTTGAGGTCAATTGTTTAGGGTTGAGCTACATTAGTTTTGAACAAGCCGAACTCAAACACTTTAGACCTTGACTCGTTTTGAGTCCAAGCTAGATGCAGCCGATGTAAATTGCACTACCTTCTTCACTCCCTACATATTGAAAATTTGTGTAAGTCGTGGACATACTCAACTACATAGTTGAAGAACTACGTAAAATTGCATGTATCTAAACTTTTTTTTATTTTCTTGATTTCTATTCGTCTCATTGTGAATTTGTTGATTTGACCAATTTCTCAACAAATTCATTTGTTGGCAATGACAGGCTAAGAGAGAGAATATTGTGGCGGAGACAATTCAGTACATTCGACGGCTAGAGAAAGAGAGAGAAAGGTTAGAGACTCTGAAAAAGTCCCAAGAATCAACGGCAGTGAGGCCAACTTTGACTCAATGCACCAACGGAAGTAACTCCGCCGTTAACGTCACGGTTTCCGGTAACCGCATCGTGTTCTTCGGTATTCGGGCAGCCGTTAAGAGACGGCATTTGGCGGTGGAGATTTTCGGGGTGTTCGAGAAGCACGGCGTAGAGGTGTTGGCGGCTAGCGTCTCGAGTAACGGCGTTGGCCATCAGAAGGGGCAATTGGATTTAACTGTCACGGCGTTTGTTGGGGGTAACGGAGATAAAGTTGAGAAGATCAAGAGCGAATTACTGAATTTATAGATTATCGGGTTTTGTGATATACTACTATAGAATCATAGATTTTTTTACCATTATTTGGGATAAGGGCATTTTGGTATATTTGTGTTTTCAATTTTCTAGCAAAAATGATACACGATTCTTTTCATAGAGTTGTTAACGGCGAATGCTGGCTGCGAGAGTTGTATGTAACGGTGACGCGTTGGTATGACGGTAACGAAGATGGCATTGATTGAGAAGATCAAGAGACAGATACAGAAATTATAGTATTATAGTAACTTTGGCTTCTATGATTTTTCAATTTTAGATTTTTGACATTTTATCATTGTTTATTGTTTTAGACAAATTGTTTGTTTGGTGTTGGGATACTCCATTGTCTAGAATACATGATACATAAATTCATTTAATAGAAGAGAGAAAATATAGGTGTTAGTACTTAATCTCAGAATAATTTATTCTAGTTATTTATAGGTTTACTTTCGACAGTTCTTCAGAGTAAAATAAGTGACTCACACGAATACGTGGTGGGGACTAGGGAGAGACAAGAGAAATGGTGCGGAACACTAAAATTCTATTTTTGTAGATTCTTTTATTTTTCATTTCAGAATAACAAGTATCTGTATATTGTTCAGGTATCACAATGCTTGATGTGTCTTGTGATATTGAACCTTTGACACCTAATATAGACAAGATTTTCAAGCGTATAATTTTATGATCATTCTTTGATACATTTTCAAACGTATATTTCACCAACATAGACAATAACCCTTGATGCCTTTTTAATAAACTTTATTACTTAACCAAAAAAAAAAAATGAACATTTTTAGTTAACGATTTTCAAGCATGGTAACTAGATTCTAGTATTCTACATAGACTAACACAGTAGCTAGGGATGGAGGCGGGGGCGGTAGTAGCGGTCGTCCCTGTAAGGGAAAAAAAAAAAGCCTCTAGTACAATATAGAAAAAAAAAATTCAAAAATTTTCTTCCGAATTATATAAGCTCGCGCCCTGCGTAGTAAAATTCCTAACTCCGTCACTGACAATAGCATTTTTAGTCTTTGTTTGTCCTAGTCTTAGGAGTCAGTTGCTTTACCAAGTTTACAGGAGTATCAGTAGCAGTTTGTTTTGATTCAGTTCCTAATTTTTCTCCATATCTGTCTAGCTTTCTCTCTCAAATTGTAACAGTTGCCACAAACTCTTCCTCTTTCTTTCTATCTACCCCATATGTCTGCAGAAATGGGTTGTGGGAAATCAAAGTTCGACGCGGTTGGCACAAGGAACACCATTATCAAAACCAAGAGCCAGAAATCAAAGCATGAGAGATCATCATTTCAACAACATGAAGGAAAAAGCAAAGGTGTTGTTGATTCAGAGAAGATGCAAAAACAAGAAGCCGTAACGAATGCTGAAATCGGCAAGGGATTGATAAGGGATGAGAAGAAAAGAGAATCAAATCAACAAGAATGGAATGGGATTTCTGGAAGAACAGAGTACTTCTCTCCAAATAACAACAAGGTTGGTGGTGATGGTGAGAGATTAAACAATGGTGTGGAGGAAAATGGATCAATTGAACTAGCTGAAATAAGGGAGCTTAAGGTTGTTTGTAATTAACCTTGTCCTAATTTAACAGCCTCTGTCATCACATTGCTCGGATTAAATTTGAGCCGTGCATTGTCGAAATGGAATGGTACTTCTACACCGTGTAGTGTGTTTCGTGCACTACAGAGTCCCCTGGTCCTGTTACACATAATCCTATTTTTGTGATTTTGTATTGCCACTTGTGCATGTAAATTTGACATTGAATATATTTTCTCAGTGCTAAGATTAATGTAAACATGATATCCTTTGTGTGTAACAAATCGTGTGACGTTTGACAACTTGTCGTTGGTTCGAGTAATTCTTACACACTTGACAAGATCGGGACTTAAGTTGGATCCCCAAACAAGATGTCTATCTAATTTTTCCTACATTTTTCTTATTCCCCTCATCAAGACGAATGATCTGATCTACTAAAAAGTATGACGAAAAGGTAACTAAATTTCAAATAATAGCTATTGTCGAAGAATATAAGACAACGTGAATTTGTTCGGTTGTTCTTTCCTTTTGGATGAAACAATTGAATCATTTAAATGGCTATTTAAGTCATTCTTGGAGTCAATGGGAAATCGGCCTCCGATAACCATTTTTACTAATAATAATACTACATACACAACATCAAGACACAAGATCAAGATCCAGCCATGTCTAATGCTACTGAGCAGATGCTTCAAATAAGCATCATAGGCTTTGCTTATGGGATATTGGTGAAAAATGCACCTTCTCATTTAGGGGAGTTAAAGATTGAACCAGAGTTCAAGTTCTTGTTCAAAAAGTGCCAAAAGTATTTTGATTCGGACTCAGAGTTTGAGCAAACATGGAATAGCATGATTTAAAAGTTAGAACAAATACAAAAAAATTACAAATCTAGGACCAAATTCATTTCTGGACACACTACTAACTTTGAAGCGACACCACATTTTTATTTTATTTTGAACTGGTGGGAAGGGGCGACCAACGTAGCAATCTTCTGGGTGTGACCATAGGGGTTTCTAACCCGCTGTGAAATGTCCGGTTTGAGTCATAGTTACTGTCCGGAAAAGCAAGTCTATCACCATATATAGCACCACCTAGATATTAGATGGTCAAAGGGCTCTCCACGCAAGTCCTGCAGTTCGTGGGACTCGAATCTAGACGGATCGTGTACGGGAGAGAGAAAGCACTCAAGCCTACTAACCCTTGTCATCTAGGCTACCACCTAAACGAACCGAAAAATGGGTGGGTGTGTGTATGCGCGCGTGCGCGTGTGTGTGTGTGTGTGAGTGAGAGAGAGAGAGTATTCAGGGTCCAACAATTTCATATGGTAACAAGGACAACTTAATGAGTATATTACGTGGATATATAATACACCAATTCTGATGAGTGTATAAAAATGATGAGTAGAAATTATTTACAGTTCACAAAAAGTATACACACATGCACCATCCCAGCCCAAGCCATATTTTTCCTAAATGGTATACTATAGAATCATAGATTTTTTACATTTTTTTTTGGATAAGGGCATTTTGGTATATATGGGTTTTCAATTTTATAGAAAAAATGATACAATTCTTTTCATAGAATTGTTAACGGCGGATGCTGGTTGCGAGAGTTGTATGTGACGGTATGACGGTAACGGAGATGGCATTGAGAAGATCAAGAGACAGATACTGAAATTATATCATGGTTTATTGTTTTAGACAAATTGTTGTTTGGTGTTGGGATACTCCATTGTCTAGAATACATGATACATAGAATTCATTTAATAGAAATAGAAGAGAGAAAATATAGGTGTTAGTGCTTAATCAGAAGAATTTATTCCGGTCATTTATAGGTTTACTTTCGACATTTCTTCACCGTAGAATGAGTGACTCACACGAATATGTGGTGAGAACTAGGGAGAGACAAGACGAATGGTGTGGCAACACTAAAATTTTGCTTTTGTAGATTCTTTTATTTTTCATTTCAAAATAGCTAGTATTTGCGTTTGTTCCGATATTGCAATGCTTGATGTGTCTTGTGATCATGAACCTTTGACACCTATGATTATTATTTCACCAATATAGACAATATTTTCAACCGTATAATTTTATGATCATTCTTTGATATGTTGGATATATATGTTTGGAGTATAGAGGCGGATATAGGCTGTTTTTATTTGTTCCCTTCTTTTTTAAGGGGATATAGGCTGTTTTAATTTGTTCTCTTCTTTTTTATTCCTCGATTTCTCCGGTACATAGGTGACATCCCCTTGATACCTTCTCAAAAAACTTTATTACTTAATATTGTAGTAGAAATCTTAATATTGTACGGAGAAATTAATGAATTTTATGTATCATGTATCTCCCTACTACAATATTAAATGAATTCTATGTTTTTATTTGTTCTCTTTTTTTCTTTTTTTTTATTCCTCGATTTCTCCGGTACACGGGTGGCATCCCCTTCATGCCTTTTCAATAAACTTTATTACTGTACTTATCCACACAAAAAAATGATCATTTTTAGTTGACGATTTTCAACCATGGTAACTAGATTCTACACAGACTAACACAGTAGCATTTTGCCAAATTCTATTCTTGAATTAAATGGAGATATATGCTCTCTTAACTTTGCAAATACCACTAAATTTTCTGATTGTAAATCATTCTCTTCAAGAAAATTTTGGGTGAGAAAAAATATGGACATGGTTTTTCTGTCGTTTTGAGTTGGACTGCATAGGGAACGTCCACCCTAAAACAGCAGAAAAATCGTGTCCATAAATGGGTTGTGGGAAATCAAAGGACGACGAGGTTGCCACAAACTCTTTCTATTTCTGTCTACCTCATATGTCCGCATAAATAGATTGTGGGAAATCAAAGGACTACGAGGTTGCCACAAACTCTTCTTAGTATGTCCACGGAAATGGGTTGTGGGAAATCGAAGGACGACGATGTTGCTACGAGGAACACCATTACCAAAACGAAGAGCCAGAAATCTAAGCATGATAGATCATCATTTCAACAACATGAAGGAAAAAGCAAAGGTGGTGTTGATTCAGAGAAGGTGCAAAAACACGAAGCCGTAACGAATGCTGAAATCGGTGCAACTGCAGGATCAAAGGAATCAAATCAACAAGAATGGAATGGTACTTCTGGAGCTGATGTAACTGTTGAGGCCATTATATCTGATGGGATTTCTGGAAGAACAGAGTACTTCTCTCCAAATAACAACAAGGTTGGTGGTGATGGTGAGAGATTAAACAATGGTGTGGAGGAAAATGGATCAATTGTAGCTGAAATAAGGGAGATTAAGAGTGTTTGTAATTAACCTTGTCCTCATTTAACAGACTCTATCATCACATTACTCAGATTAAATCCGAGCCATGCATTGTCAAAATGGGCGGCCGGAGGTAGTGCACTACACCGTTTAGTGCGTTTTGCGCATTACAAGATCCCCTAGTCCTATTACATATAATCCTGTTTTTGTGATTTTGTATTGCCACTTATGCTTGTAAGTTTAATGTTGAATATACTTTCTTAGCGTTAAGAATAATGTAAACATGACATGATTCCTTTGTGTGAATCAAATCGTGTGATGTTTTACAACACTTTGTTGGTGCGGGTAATTCTTACACACTTGACAATATGGGACTTAAGTAGGATCTCCAAACAAGATGTCTATCTGATTTTTTCTATATTTTTCTTAGAACGCTCGTCATGACGAATGGTCTAATGTACTGAAAGTTATGACGAAAAGGTAACTAAATTTCAAATAATATATATGGTCGAAGAATATAAGACAACGTGAATATGTTCAGTTCTTTCCTTTTGGGTGGATGGAGTCAATGGGAAATTGGCCGGTCATTCTTAGAGTCAATGGAAAATCGGCCATCGATAACCATTTTTACTTACAATAATACTACATACACGACATCAAGACACAAGATCAAGATCAAGCCTTGTCTAATGCTATCGAGCAGACGCTTCAAATGCGCAACGTAGGCTTTGCTTATGGCATCTTGAGAAAAATGCACCTTCTCATTCAGGGGAGTTAAATATTGAACCAGAGTTCAAGTTCTTGTTCAACAAGTACCAAAAGTATTGTGATTCTGAATCGGAGTTTGAGCAAACATGGAATAAGATGATTAAAAAGTTCGAACAAATACAAAAAAATTACAAATCTAGAACCAAATTCATTTCTGGACACACTAACTTTGAAGCGACACCATACCTCGCTTTCATTTTATTATTTTGTTTCTTTGTTAGGAACGGATAAGAGGGTGGGAAAAGGCTACCAGCATAGCAACCCCTGGGCGTGACCATAGGGGTTCCCGACCTGCTGTGAAATGTTCGGTTTGAGCCATACCTACAGCCCTGAAAGGCGAGTCCGTCACCACAGTCCACAGTACCACCTAGGTACTAGATGGACACAGGGCCCTCTACGCAAGTCTTGCAATTGGCAGGACTCGAACCTGGAGGGATCAGGTACAGGAGGAAGAGAGCACAACACTCATGCCCACTAATCCATGTCATCTAGGCTACCACCTTAACGAACCGAAAAATGTGGTGTGTGTGTGTGTGTATGAGAGAGAGAGAGAGAGAGAGAGAGAGAGAGTATTCAGGGTCCAACAATTTCATAGGTAAACAAGGACAACATAATGAGCATATTACGTGGATATATAATACTCCAATTCTGATGGGTGTATAAAAATGATGAGTAGAAATTATATACAGTTCACAAAAAGTATACACACATGCACCATCTCGGCCCAGGCCATACATTTTTTTACCCATCAACTACATTTTCCTAAATGGTACTCCTAATAAAGAATGCTTATATTACCTTTCGGGGTAGCCCTCCCTGATTTATCTTCTAAAAAAAATCAAGCCACAAGAACCACAACTTAAATAAATTTGCTTCGAATTGTTGGTTCTGTTTTAAATTTTACAACAGAAGCAGAAGGATCATCTCTGTACAAGATAAAATTTCCGTCGGGATCTTCCACCCTATATGCAGTCATGTGAGGGTCCATCACGATTCGGCATGAGCCTTCTTCTGTCCTGTCCCCTAATTCAACGCCGTAGTACTCTAAATGATCCCAAATGCTGTTTCCCATCACTGACCTGCATAATTTTCCGAAAATTTAAAGGTATAGCAGATTTTGATTATTCATTATGAAATTTCCAGATGTCCACTGTAAATGATCCATATGCAAACTAGAAGACATAAAGATTAAATCATACGGCACAAATCCATCAATGGAATCTTGAACATTCACACAAAAGTTTTCACCTTTGCAGATGCATAGATCCACTGATAACAAGCATTATTCGCGTTTCATGAATGTTTAGATGAAACCTATAGAAAGGGAGCCCGTACCTACTACAATCCGGGTCTTCGCCAGAATCATCACAGACCTTCTCTACAGGGTAGATTAAAGTGCCAAATCCACTGTCGTAAAGCCACACCTGAGGTAAGACACGAGTGTAATCACTTTATACAGTTTATTGGAGAAGACTGCCACACAAATTGATAAAGAATGTGCATGCCCCCCCCATTAAAGAGATTAGTTTGTTATTTTTCATGTTTATTTTTCACTAGGCACAACAGTTTGTTAATGTATACGAATGGTTTCATCTTCAGCTATACGCCTTCTAGGTTTCATAGAGTTTGGCTATCAGCCATCTTTCTTCGGATCTAACTGATATGACATAATGAAGATTTAATATGTTCGAATGATTGGATGAGCTATGCAAGGCAACCAATGCTAGAGGTAACTAAAAGGACTAAATGAGAATAGCTTTTTGGGAGCTTGGTGCAGAAACAGTATCAAGAATGCTTGCCAGAAAAATCCTTCCATCGACAGATTTCCGAACTTGTTTAGAATGGATGTTTTGGAAAAGAGCCGATTCTTAAGAGAACACTGAAACGGTGTATTCATGTTCTCAACAGCCACTCCGCCAAAAAATGAATAAGATAAGAGAACAATTTTGTGAAAAGTGTTTGCAAAATTTGTTCTTGAAACCAAGTGCCTCTCAAGGAGTATTGGAATTAGGAACTCACAGAACTTTTCCCCATTATTTAAGCAAATTTTAGCTTTTCAAAATCATTGAAAAACTCCTCTATTAGAAAGTAGAAACAGTCCGCTGAAGCTTAAGTAATACCTCCCTAACATTTTGAGATAGCTACTTGTTCTTTTGTGCAATACCTACGTTTACTACCATGCTAAACAAAATTGAACTTAACTGGATAAGAATCCAGCAGAAGCATATAAAAGTCAAATTTACAAGATGAACTGCAAAGATTACCTCTCTTGGGAAGTGATGGTACGTCTTTTGTGTCAAACGAGGATAATACGGCGGCAAGTGAGGGACAATATCATGTTTATTTGTGACTCGAATTGTATTCGGCACAAGTTTGCTATAGCGCGATGCGAAAGCAGTATTGCCAATACGAGGTTGTCCAAATGTCATAACCTGAACATTATGGATTTTATAGTTGACCTGGGAACAAGAAGACAATCATTCAATACAAATTGTCCAATACCAGTGCTAAAGCATTGCTTGTGAAAACATGAAAAAATACAGAAACACTGAACAAAGAAATCAACTTGGGACTCATTTGAGATGGCTAGTTCAGGAACTTTTGAAACCATGCATACAATTTAAAGTGCAGAGAGCTGTTGTCTTAACGTTCATACTACCAAGAGAGGAAAACAGGAAACATGGTCCTATGATTGGAAACACCAGACATGAAGTTTTAAATGAAAGGCTAAAGAAATTACTTAACGGCAAAAAAGCAGTAGAAATGATGCACCGAAGTGTTAGTTGTCTCGCCATTCAGAAATAATAATGGTGACAAATTAAGCCAGTACTTCATACATCATAAAAAGCAACAATATAAGCAGAGAATGAGTACAAAATAATTAAGAAAGGCTTCATTAGGCTTACCACGAGATCCAGACCACAAAAGGCAGCCATAGCCCCTCCCATCGAGTGTCCTATGATCATAATCTCAATGTTCCCATACAATCCCTTTGCTCGTTTAATAGCTTCCAAAATTCCAGGACGTATGGTTGTGTTATGGTAAGCAGAATAAAATCCATGGTGCACCTGAAATAACACAGAAGCAACAGAATAAAACTAAGAGTAAAAACTGTTTCTCACAAACGCAAACAAAAACTTTATGGAAACACACCATTGCGCCAGGCATATCAGGATAATCTATGTCGAGCTGCTTCCAGTACAGGTCTTCAATCCAATTCTGTATACTGGACACATGCAGTTCATTTTCATAAACACAGATGGACGCGTGAAACAAAAATAACTCTATATTACAAAGTGGAAATACTTTTGATATGATGACCTGGGTTTGATAACATTACTCCCAAAAAAACAAGATAATTAACTCTTGGAATCTTTATACCTGTTTCCCTGAGTGCCTCGGAAGGCAATCACAATAGCATTAAGATCAGGTGCCACCCCAACAAATCCCTAAATTGCATATCAATAAACAAATATCATCACAAAAAATCCATGCTTCTTTTCCATACGCTAATAGCTATGAGAAATGAACCTGTAAGCAGCGCTGGACATCAACAACCAGCCCTATCATTTCAAACCCCTGCTTCCAAAAAAAGCAAGTATCAATTTTAAGAATTTTGAGTAGCATAACCTACATCCTGCATTTGAGCTACTCATCTAATAATAGCCGTACCTCAGTCAAATCATCACATCTTGAGCATGTCCAAGTAATTAACTCTGTCAAATCTGACAAATACACCTGCATACTTAAAAGTTTCAGATCTCTCACCTACGACTGGTTTCAATTAATCTTAATGAAGAGCTACCAACATTCAAAACCACAAACACTAGACACTGCCCTTCAGTTCCTATCTCAAGGATGAGGCCTCTAGATGACTGACAAGATTAGTCGGCTTTCGAAAGTTAACTTATATCTTAAATTATGATTACACGTTTCCAGGATATAGGTGGCTGATATTTCTTCTGTCGTCACCATTTTCCATAGTACCATTGGTAAGTATTTCCTCCTCAACCGAAATGACAACATTCCAACGGATAGTGGCAATGTAAGGGACAAAAATAACAAAGAATGATCTCAATTGTGAAAGCTGAGGTGGTAAAAGCAAGAGGAATCGTCGAGGATGGTTTGCACATAAGCTATGCAGGCTAGTCGATGAATCACTACTAGGAGTGAGAAGCTCCGAGTGGACGATAATAAGGCAAAAAAAATGAGGTTTCAAGTCCCGAGAAAACAAATGATTCCTCTGGATTTTGCGAAAGAGCAAGAAAGAGACTATCAGACTACTAGGCTCCGTTCATTTGCCAAGAATGTTATGTGAGAAAGTTAAACTTGAGAAAAGTGAAATGAAGTGAAGTAAAGGAAAGGGAAATTTACTTTCCCGTGAGTGTTCACTTGATAAAGGATGTTTCGAGGAAAGTGCAATTGGCGGGCGCAAACTTTCCCACGACACATAATTCCTTCCTTTTTGCAGGATGCATTTTGAGGTTAAGTGAGTCCTATTGGGAAAAATAATTTTGTGGGTCCCATTATTTTCCTGGAAACTGAACACCCCAAAAGTTATGGGAAAGTTCATTTTCCCATCCTTTTCCATACTTTCTTGACAACTGAACGAGGCCCTAGCAGCCTAAAGTAATCGAAACCAAGGGTTGTTTTCTTCAGTCCTTGCTCCCACCTGTACTCTTCACTCTTTCAGAAATCTTAAAACAGTACTTGCACAAAGCAGGCGAAATTCTGATGAAGGACGAGGAAGAGAAGAAGAAACATTATGCTCAGATTCAATTGCTAATAACCATCTCCAGATATTTCCTCCCCGAAGAAAATACCCAACACCTTGCAAGAAAAGTCAACTCATGTCCTCTTCATGTATCTGCTCAAGTGATGGATGATTCGATTGCTTGCTTCAGATAGTTCAGATAAACTTGATAAGAGATGGAATTGCAAGCATCATAGATCAAGACAAATGAGTTAACAATCAGATGAGACGATGTAAGGTTGGGAACAAATATTTTGTGAACTCTTTTACTAGTAACGTTTTTTACAACTAGACTGACCTGCTATGGTTTTTAGCTTCTTGACCACTTATCAAGATTTGTTAAGCATAGAACGAAAACCAAAAGCTCTAACCGAGACAGATTCAATGGAGGTTGAGAGAATGAAAGATTTGCATGCTATGAAACCTCAAAACCTGCCTCCCCACCCATCATGTCTCAATTAATTTCAATACAGAACTTACAGCAGAAGCATACTCCACCAATATAGTTGCAAGTGTGTGATTGTAAACAGCCGAATTATCTTTGTGCTTGACCTTGATTTCTGCAGCAAAAAATTGTTCCTAGTTACAAACACCACAAAATAAGCCCAATACATGAACCGCTTATGCATTCAGGAAATAATAGAACAGTACATTTTTAACTCAAAACCAGGAGACGGAAACAATAGATCTCCAAATGAAATCCGTGTACACTGTACAGCATATCCTCCTTAACCCCAACCAACAAAAAAATGAAAGAGTGGGATAAATACAGAAATAGACTTTGAATGCTAAACTTGAAATCGATTTAGTTTGTAGTGACATGCGCTATTGGCCTTGCGTTGCAAAAGAGACGTGTACGTGCACATAGGAGGAAAGAAATCCTTCCACTAGTGCAGGGAGGGAAAGAAGCAGGTGAGATTCAATCCATTTATGAAACCAAAATTAGCAGTGATAGCAATCATTGAATTCAACATTGATTAAATAGACAGAGGATAGCATGCTCGCAAAGATGATGACAATAAGAGCCATTCCACCACAGCTCCAGAGAAAAAAGGGGAAACAGAATTCAGTGCATGCTTAAGTCACACATCTTGGAGCACAGAGAAAAACAGAGTTTCGTATGAATAAGAAGACATGCTTAAAGGGCTTAAGCCCTTACACTTAAAGGGCCTTTTTCATTTTTGCCCCTTCCTAATGATTGGGAGAGGGATCAACATGATCCGAGGGGAACTTATCTCCTCCATTACAGCATGGGGCATTCCAACTGCCAAAGATTAAAATCTTCCAAAACTGAGGTAAGGAGAAATGAGCACAGCCAGAATAAAATGAGCTAAGAAATCAAACACAAACAGGCTGAAAGTATTAACTATGCACTCTGGATAGGGAACGGGGATCCTGTAGCGAGCAAACTCACTGCAACTTGCAGCGCTAAAAAACGACCTCATTTTAAGGTATATTGCCATATTGGTCACCCCCTTCAAGCACCAAAATGATGTCCTTTGGGAGAATTACTTTTTCCTCTTTCTGCGTCTTGCAGCCTCTTCGTCCATGGCTGGTCAAGCTTCAGTGTCATCTTCAATTTCCAAACGAGTGCCCATGCGAAGCCAATGTACATACAATTCTCCATAACCCAAATCAGGTTTATCTTACAAAAACATACCATTGACACAAATAATTTCAAAAGCCCTAAATTTTCATGTGAGGAAAACCCTAAATTGCAAAACTCCAAATTTTGAAAGCCAATGGACTTTTCACGATGAATCTGGAAACAGCATACTTCACAAATGTCCAAACTTACACATCAGTTTGAAATCGCTAGTTTTTTTAACTTAATAAACCTATTTCTCTTCAAGAACTGTATTCCGAGGTTTGGTTATCCCTTGATTTTCGGATAATAAATGTTTGATTTTCACATTGACTTCAAACAAACACATGGCATCGTCCGAATTGAATAAGTCGTTGTTGGCGTCATCCTGGGATTCAGAGTGTTGTCAGAGTAGAGAGAGAACATAGAGAGAGGTGGGGAGGAACAAGAGTTCGTTTGACTGTGTGGGGGACAAACTGCCAAATCGACGTCGATTTTGATGCTTCAATGGGTGACCAATAGACCCCAAACCCAAAACGAGGTTGTTTTATGGGGCTGCAAATTGCAGCGAGTTTGCTCGCTAAAGAATCCCCGTTCCCGGATGTATACACCAAAAAGAAAACAACTGAATAAGTTAAGTTCATTTGCGTCTTCCTATGGCAATGTTTGATAGACGGCACTAAAAAAAATTCTTCTTGAACTGACAGCACAAATAATCAACATATGCATAATTTCATAGGATGAGTAACCTAGTAGTATATTTTCCACTACGGTAATACCACATGCCAAATGTGAAGTCCAGACTTCACGGGCAAAAAAACCCTAAAAGCAAGTAATTCACCTAATCCAAACCACCACTCATCAACTTTAACAATATAGCAACACAAAGTGTATCACATTCAAAAACCAAACACTTTATGAATTACCTCTGCAGCTAGATACAGCAAACAAGCACATCAAAATTGCAACTTTCGTCCAGCTTGTTTGCTTCATAGTCTGCACAGGGAACAAAACCCAGAAAACACAAATCAGTCAGAAAACTACGTTATGATTCTAAGCAAAAGTACAGCTAAAATCGTAATCTACGAATACCCAACCACTGGAAAAACATACCGGAAAAAGTTGTCCGGTCTCAACGGCCGGCGGTGACTAGAAAAACGTCGACGGCTGACGAAAATTGAGATGGGGAAGAGATATCCAAATTCTCACAAATTCATCTGGGTCTTGGTTCTGTTCAAAATTGGAAAAAAGGAAAATCTGGGTCTTGGTTTACCGGTGACTTCCCAATTAGTATATTTACCCTTATTCTTTGATTTTGACATGGTTTCTTCCGTACAGGGTCGAAAGACTCACGGGTAAACCAAACCACATGTCACGTAATCTTGAAAAAAAATTGAAGTATAGGGACTAATGTGAAATATTAGAAAATACGGAGACAGGGTATGTAATTTGTATCAATATTTGACGTTGAAAGTGAACCGTATTCTGTTTACTGCTGACGCTGTTTAGTTGGAGAGCGCGGGTCCTAGGGGCCGTTTGGATTGTTACTTTTTCGAACAAAGTGTTTTTTGTGAAATGAAGGAAGTTTCCTGAGCTTGATTTGCTTTTGGCTTCTTTAACACTCATTTGAGCTTGAAGAGCAAAATCATCAAGTATAACAAAATAATACGAAGCAATTCAATTTTTTGTCTGATAAAAAAATACAGTACAAAAAAATGTATGAAGCAACGAAGAATAGAGAAAACTAATTTCAGTGATCATACAAACAAACACCTTAAAACCCCATTTGTCGGGCGAATAAAAAAGAAGGGAAAATGTGCGATATGTTGCAAGGGAAAATTAGTTAAGAAAGGGAGTTTTTTTTTTTTTTGGTCATTCCCATTCCTAATCTGTTGTTATATAGGGGGAATGAGACTCAATCCCGAAATGCAGTGTATGGCATGGAGAGTTCTACCGCATGAGCTAGCCACCACTTGCAAGAAAGGGAGATTGGCTAACAAAGAATTTGATGGATTGTTAGTAGATAAGAATGGAGGTCAAGACATAATGGGACTAATTACTTGGTTGCTATTATAAAAGTAATTAAGAAATGTATAAAAGCGAAATAGGGGACTTGGTGGAGGGGCACACAAGTAATTTTATTAACCCGAATAAGCTAAGGATGGGGTACTAAGTAAAACATTTCAATCTATGCCACATAACCCCAAACTTCGCTTCCGCTTTTAATTCTTGCTCTCACTAATTTTAGTAGCTTAAGATATCCTCGAAATGAGCTTTTACAATCGCACTTATGCAGGCGCATTATGTGACTTATATTTTGGCCCTTACAAAATATTAATGATCTTGCTTTTTCCCCCTAAAAATAAACTGTTTTTTTTTTATCACCATCCCTTTAAACTCTAAACACTTTTACGTTTTGGCCACCTCTTTGTAAAATTCTTGTGTTTGCCACCATACTGATTTGTCTTGAAGGTGATGAATTTAGTCAGAAGCTGTTAATGGAGATTGGTTCACTCCCACGCTAGTCCATAATTGCTCTTCCTGTTCAATATCTCAATGCTTTCTTAAACCATAATGTAGGATGGGCTGGGGTACTGCTTGCATGTTCAGCCAAGCAAAGACAGTGGCGAATGGGGCACATTTTGGGCTTTTAAGGACATGGTTCATGTTGCTTTTTCCGAGCAAGAGCCAATAATATGAGAGAGTGGGTTCAATATTTAGAAACATATTTGATATTCTCTTTATTTGCTAATAAACAAAATTAAATAGTATGTAGTATACAGTAGTACTAGAAAATTATTGGTGATTGACCGCTCTCAAGGAAGAAATATTGTGCAACAAATATCTCGATATTCATGAACTATACATAGAAGTTTGCAAATGCGAATTGTTCATCGAAAATTGCATATTGAAAACCTAACTTTTTTTAACCATTGAATGAGTCCACATTTTTTAGCGAATGGGTATCATTCACCATTATTGACCTATAGTTAGTGAAGGTGGTAGAGGCAGTTATGGTGGAAGCAAGGGTGGTGAGGGCACTTATGGTGGAAGCAGAAATGGTAGGGGTGGTGGTGGAAATATAGGTGGAAGGGGTATTGATGGTGGAAACAAAGGTGGCAGGGGTAGGTGTGGTGGAAGGGGTTAAAGTGCAGCTACATATATCAATGTAAGATGTTCTGCTTTCCATAGTCCTTCGTTTACGCTTGTCTAATGCTTTTCATGTTTGATTGTCTTGTGTGTCTCTGCTTTTGCTTTCAGAGCCAAAATGACCAAGCAGTGGCTTCACAACCAACAGCACAAACCGACACAAGCTCTGAACCATATCATTTCATTTGGAGGGGTCGTAAAGTAAAGACAGTTGGAGGATCAAGGCCTACATGGTCCCAATACTAAGGCCACTGACATTTCTTTCTCAAGTATATGACAAACCAGAACCACAAATTTGGTTTTAGCAAAACAAATGGATTCCTTGCCAGTATATATGACAAACTTGGGTCATTGTGCAAATTAGTTTATTTTGTTTTGGCAAGTGGCTTTTATACTTAATGGTTGTTGAACTACCGACTATGTCTGTTCCTGTTTTGGTAGAACTGATTTATCAATGACTGTTTTGATGATTTGGTTTGTCAGTTATGGTTTCATGATTAATGGAATATGGTTCCATGGTTAACTTGTTGGAATTATTATTTGGTTTGTCTCGTATGGTTTCAAAATGAGCAAGCAGTGGGTCTGTTATGGTTCGTGATTAATGCATGCCAAATTGTTAGAATTATGCCTTGTCATATTTGGAATTGTTATAGAAAAAGAAAGATGGATGCATATCTACTAACAAGTTAGACAGACCATTCATTACCCATAATTATAGTACATAAGCCTTACACGTATGTTCCAAAAACAAAATCCAAAACAGATTCTAAACCAACATCCATATTAGTACCCTCATTCTAAACCTACTTCTAACTTCTTCAAGCTTTTGCCTAGTTTAGTTTTTTCTTCACCAGGCAAATGAGAAGCAACAACACAATCATCCAAGATATCACCAGACCCACTTTGTAAAGCTTTTCCCTTGCCTTGTTACTTGCCACATTCTTCTCCAACAATGTCATCTTCCTTAGCAATTCGGATACCACTTGCTTTGATTTTTCACACAAGGAAGGGTCAAACCCCCCCCC
>JAXBDA010003163.1:0-36625 GCA_036023075.1 Gaultheria prostrata | reverse complement strand
GGGGGGGGGAGGGGGGGGGAGTGTATGGGAGTGAGAGGGGACTGATTTTTCAGTAGCAAGAGGGTGGAGTGTGGTGTTGGTGTTGGTGGGTGGAGGATTGGAGTGTGGGAGTATGATTTTTGAAGTGTATGTATACATATATGTGTGTATGTGTACAAATATGGCTCGTGTATGTGTATAAGAGTGTATAATTATGTATGGAATGATTTTATAAAAATGTAATGCTCACGATTAAAATTAAATGTGCCCAAGGTCGAATTTGTAGTAATTCGGAAGTTTTAGGGTATAAACCGTAGTAATTACAAATTAAGGGTCCTAAGTGCAATTAGAAATTAAATAACGAAATTAAAGTATTCAAAATGAAAAATTAAATAATCCTAAATTTTATTAAAAATTTCGGATTATTACAATTTTTACAGATTCGGTAGCTGGGTTTGTTTTTTGTTCCCTTCCATTCCCTTGCACTTGTTTGGTCACCGAATGCAATTTTCACTTGTATAACGTGATTTTATACCCAGGAACACTTAGAAACTAAATGAGCTTGTGGGATGTGTGGCGATATACTTAGTCGATTGCTGGTTGATTAAGTGGGGGGTACAGTACGTAGAACAATTCTTGGTTATGTTTTTATGTCAAATATTAGATACATGACACCTTGTAAAAGACGATATGAAATGTGGGTTGTCCTATGACACATGAACGAAATTGGTAAACGTTAATTAAAAGTGAAAACTTAAAACCATTGACAGGGATCGTAAGATGCCCGAAATGACACTAGGGTCGCCCTATGGGCATGTCGCTAGGAATATGCCTTGGCCAATGGGAAGATTGACACGGGGTTGTAAGATGCCCAGAATGACACTAGGGTCATCCTATGGGCGTGTCGCTAGGAATTTCTAGAATGCTAAAAGAATAATGAATCGGTGACACGGCTAATTCAACGAATTGGACACATAAGAGACGTTGGGTACGTTTAGGTAAAAGTCAATGAATCTAAGTACTTGTGAACTTACTGTCATTTCATTTAGTTCTTATGAAACCTTGAAGTATCGTCGTGCGATTTTCATCCTTATACTCTATCCCGCACTTGCATTTCATTGCATTTAATTTTTATAGACTTTTTTCTACTGAGCTAGTGAGCTCACCCTAATAATTTCAGATACTCCGCACGGAGCATGAAGTGGATTGCTTAAGTGTTTGCATGCATATTTTGAAAACGTATTGGAGAAGTTAGATTATCATCTTGGGACTTTATATTTTTGAAGAGATGATTTGTTACTTTATTTAAGGTCTTATCTTTTGACTTGGATATTGTAATAATATTTGAAACTTGTGTACTTATCCTTTGGGCATGGGAATCCCATAGACTATGTTATATTTTGACTTTGACATGGAAAAGGATTGGGCTTTGACTTGGACTTTATTGACTTCCATGTGTTGTTTATTTATGAATTTATGTTCTAAATTTTGAGGACGTGACAGGCATTGCCCTTTTAACTTCATGCCAACCGTGCTTCCTGCAGCGCTTGCATGGCCCATTTACTAAATCGTGTCATGCCATGTCGTTTCTTAATCATGTCGTGTCGTGCCGGCCCATTTACGTAACCATGCCACGTCGTGTCATGCCCATGCCGGCACATCTCCAAGTTTCGTCGAAAAAAAATATTGTATACCCTCCGTCCCAAATTTGTTGTCTATTTCTCGGGAATCCAACTTCTGTAGAGGTCAAAATTATTGCACCCAACAAATTTAACTTTCCAAAATTGCCCCTCAAATTCATACATAATGGAAGCTTCTTAAAGCATTTACAGAATTTTTTGGGATTGGTTCTAGAAAGTTTTTTTTTTGCTCCATATGGATTGTACTCTCATTACGGCTGATAGTTTGAATCTAGCTTTGGGAAATTTGAGAGGGTACTCATCATCCAAAAAGTGGGTTTACCGCTAACATAACTTTTTCGATAAATTCTTCCATTTCCTCTTCCATAGTGCAGTACTTTTATTTTATTGTTTTTTTTTTAGTTTTGAAATTGCGTCCCGATCAAAAACAAATTTGAAAAGTATTGTACCTATAAAAAACAAACAAATTTGAAAGACTAAGCAAGTCTTAGGTAGAACTAGCGAGAAGATTCTTCTACTTCTATTCCGGCCTTGTTGTTGGCTTCTTGTATCAATGTCTTGGGCCTTTGAGAGGATATTGTTCAGTCTAATTGGAGTGTCCCAAGTTGTACAGTTACATGAATATGATGGTGGAATAACAGCACAAGTAATGTTACTCCCTTCGTCCAAAATGTTTGTCCGGTATGCCAAACAAAAATTTAAAGATGATTTTTCCAAAAAATTAATTCACACTTTTTCCATGAATTAAGGGAAGTATTGATACCTATTAAATTGATTGAGTTTCTTTTTGGCTTATTTGCAAAAGCACCCCTAAACTACCAAACTTGCCAACTTGACCCCTCAAACTATCAAAAACGAGCAACATCATCCCTTCCATCCAAATGTGTTAAAATCATTAACGGCGTCGTGTGAAAAGTCCATCATACCTTCCTTGGTTAATGAGGGTTTCAGTGGACGGCACTTGGGTTCCACTCCTTTTCCTTCCTTCCTCGTTTCTCTCTCTCACAACCTCACGCCGATCGATCACAGCCATGATCGAACCCTAAACACACACACTCTCTCTCTCTCTCTCTCTCCACCCACAATCACTCTTTCGATCTCAACGAACCCAAATCAAGAAAATCTGGAAACTGCGAAGAAACTCTTCGGAAAAAACCTTCGATTTGTTAGAATTTGAGCCCGTAAGTTCTGTATCTTCCCTCTATAGTAAGTTCTATACATGGTTCAGTTGCTTGAAAATTTCTGCATTTTTTGTAGTTCGATTGAAACCCTAAATTTTTGTATGATCGATTGAAACCAAAAATGGTTCAATTGAAACCCAAAATTGTTTGATTGAAACCCTAATGGTTCGACTGAAACCCTATGCTCCATTTAAACTGTACGGCTGTTTATTGGTCTAAAAATTGGGGATTTTTGGGGATTTTTGGATAGATGTGTTTGGATTGAAACCCTAAAGATTTGTTTAAACTTTATAGTTTTATATGTGTTCGGATATAAAAATGGCTTAAACAATTGGGGATTTTGTTGTTGTCTGAATTAAAAATTGATTGTTGCATGATTTGTGTTTCCTGTGTTGAATATTAAACTCAATGGTCCTTTTTTTCATGATTTGCCTTTCCTAAATTTTCATTTTTCATTCTATAAATTATGGTAGGTTGATTGAGTCTTCTCAAATGCGGTATCTTGGAGTTTGTTACTGCAATGATAGTTTGGTTGGTGTCTTATAACCAAAGCAATCACGTTTTTAGCATACGATAGTAGATGAAGCTATCAATGCAAAAATGTTCGCAAGAGAACCAAAATAAAAAATATTCTGACTTGGGGTGTTGTGCATCTCTCGGCTGTTCAATCATGTTTTGGACGGCACGGATGCATTCAGCAATTTTAATTTATTTTTATTGGTAAAAAAATCAAAATATATCCGGATTGTCCAAAACACGATCGGATGGCCGAGGGGCGCACAACACCCCATTATAAGTGTCATTATTCATGGTACTATTCAAACTGCTCCTGATTTTAAAGCAAATTCATGTTGGTTATGAAGAAATTTTTCAGTCCCGAGTTAGCACCGCTTATGTGGTGCTTGAGCTTGCATCCTGGCCATCCAAAGCATCTCAGCCGTACGTCCAAAAAAATTTTGGACAGCTTAGATTTTAGAAAGAGAGAGTGAGGGAGATATCTAGGCTATTGAAAACACTTTCAAACAATCGAGATGCACGCCCTACACCACGTAACCGTGTCCGCTCGGTCCTGAAAATTTGTCATTGTTATGACTTGAAATAGGGGCACCAAATGCGTTGATTTTCACGAAAAAACATGAACATGAGATTTGGTTGCGGTGGGTAACGAGATAAATATTGGGACATAAGTTTTTTTTTTGTCATTCCTAATTTATTACATGGGGAGGGGGGAGGGGGACTCATTTCCGGGATGCAGTTTGGGGCGTCCAATAGCTCTACCGTATGAACTAGCTAACACTTACAGGGACATAAGTATTTGAATGTTGAGCCTCACGGTAAAAGAAAATAAGAATGTTAGAGTTTCGCGGTAGAAGAAAATAAAAGTAAAGCGTAGGTTTTAATATATTATTAGATGACTCTACTTAGATCTTCTCCAACCCACCCTCAATATCTCTATTTTTTTCTTTAAATTTATTTTTTTTAATCCTCTATTTTATCTTTATAAGGACATATTTTATCTTTATAAGGACAAATAGTAACACGAGATCTCCCATCCACTATGGAAATGGAGGATTGGACACATTTTTGCTCCCAATATAGAGGTTGTCCTCTAATTATAGACAGTGAAGGAGTTCAAACGTTCATTTTGGAGGATTGATGAGACACTTCGTGTCATTATTCGTCTCCATAAAGGTAAAATAAAGAGAGAAATGTGCAATAAATGATGCGTTGGAAAATTTGGAGTTGATCTCCCTTTATATTTAAAGAAATAATGGGTGGGTTTGGAGATGCGCGTCTCACAGATTTAAGCTTTTGAGGTTTTGATGAATACGTCCAATGACATTTTTTTTTTAAATTTTGGAAACGTTATGTAATAGAAGTCATCGAGAAAACGAGATACATATTAAATATATATCATTATACATTTAATGGTATAAATAATTCTTTGAGGTTAAATAAATGTCAAAATCTGATTTTGTTGGTGTCAAAATGCACCATCAAAAGCAATTTTGACATTATCACCATCTTTTTTTGAGGTGCCAGGAATAAAAGTGAGTAAGAGTAAGACCGGTTTCGGTTCTCTATTTCTCCCAAACCGAGTTTTCCTGGTTCACTCGAAAACCCCCCACAAACTGAACCGAACCGGACCGATTCCCCCCTGTATGGAACGGAGGGAGCAAGAAAAAGTGGTGTATGAAGACCGTAGGGTCTCTCTCTCTCTCTAGGAGCCGGGTCTCCTCTCTAGGGTTTCTACTCCTCAGCCGCCGCCCCTCTTCTCCTTCTTCCCACCACAGATCTCCCTCCTTATCTCCCCTTCTCCTCCCTTCTCCTCTTGATTTTCATTTTTTGGGGGTCGGGTTGCCCCCCTCGCTCCCCACCCCCGCCTGGTTCCCTCACCTGCTGGCCACCGGCTCTCAACCCCTCGCCGCCCTACCACTACTACATAAGCCTCCTTCCACCAACCCTCATCGTCTTCCTTCTCCACCGCCATCACAAAACCTCCCCTTGCCGGCTTCTTCTGGATCTGTGGTAGATCCGACGAAGGGTTGATCTCGGGTGGTTCGGCCCCTCTGATGAAATAAAGCTCTGGATCCGTAGGCGGCCGGCCTTGGAGCTCAGTTCTCATCCCGGAGATACGGTTGGTCTGCTACTCAATGCTTCACGCTCCATCTCAGTGAGGCGACTCAATGGATGGACCGGGTTCTCCGAGTATAGATTAGCTGGGCTTTTATTTTATTTACTTATGTTTGTTTGCCGGACTGATTTTTTATTTTTCCGGTGTTTGGGCTTCATTGACGTCCGGCTTGTTGCGGGCTATTCGGGTCGCCCGGAGTTTCGAAGTGTCAGCAGAAACTTACACTGGAGCAACCCTTTACGGCCGTGGGGTGTTCTCACGGCGTAAATGCCATCGTTAGCCACTTTAAGGATTGCCTCCAATGGATTGAGCTCAGGGTTGCTCGTCTACTATTCATCGGATGGATACCACGCCGATTTACTCGGTCTGCTTCTACAATAATGTATCTGATCAGATTTCTCAGAGCATATTTTCCCTCGGTGGGTTGCTCTTTTCCTTATTTTTAGTAGTTCTTAGCTCTTTCCGAATTTCTAGTAAATTTCGTGTGTCTAGGCTCCTTGAATGAAATTTATTCTGTTCTCAAAAAAAAAAAAGTGGTGTTAGTTGCCAACAAAAATGGTCATTATTACTCATAAGTCAATTAATTGCTACACACTTCTTCGTGATATTGACCAGATTTGAAGAAAATGTATCTACAGCATCTTTTTTGTCCTCGTACTTCCATTTGTTTCAACGTGCAGTTGGTAGAGATCCATGTCTTTTTCTTTTTAGTTTCTTATTTAACTTATTTTCTTTTTATGAATATTTAAAATATTTTGGAGAACATCTAGGATTACTAATTTTTCTCGATGCAAGAAATAAAAAGTTACCAATTGAAATACAATAGCGATAAAACAAGGTCAAATTAAATATTTTTTAGGGATAATCTCAAAGTTGTAAATTTTTTTTTGTTATTATTCAATCATTTTGATTTATTAATTGTTCTACATTAACTTTTTTGAGCTATTTATTTGCCCAGATGAAAGGAACTAATTTTGAAAAAATTCAAAAAAAATAGTCTCTTTACTTTATTTTTATTGCTAGTGAACTTTTTAAAAACATTTTCTCCTCGAGGTGAATTGATAATTTTGAAAAAATTGGGTGAAAGAGAAAACCAAATCAGAAAAGTAATCCAGAATAAGCCAAATCACATCTTAATACTACTCGCTCCACCCCTTTTTAAATGCCCACTATAAAATCAAATCAATTCATAGTCGAGAATTGAATAGTATATACCATAGGAAGGTCTTTTATCCATATCGAATCCAAAATAGGATTCCTGATCCAATCAAGAATTCTTTTATTTATTATTCGGTTCCATTCTTTCTTTTCTATAACCTACTCTACGCCTTCCTTGTATCATCATCAGATGAAGTATCATCTCACCACCGTTCGACTTCCATTAGTCACAAACCCAAATAATGAATCTATTATTCAAAAGGAATCATTCTTTACTATTCATTTTGTTTCTTTACTTCTCTTTATAAAAAGTTATAATAAATTCAAATCGCTAAAAAACTTATTTCTCTATATAATTCTTCAACGGTGCAAAAAAAAATTTAAAACGTCGACGGAAGTACAATTATTTAACTTCCGTAAAAATACATTTCCCGAAAAAGATTAAAAAAGGACGGAGAGAGAGTAATGTTTTGCAAATCATATGTGGGCTATGGCTGATGGACGAAGTTAACAGGCAACTGTGTTTGGATGGCTTTTGGAAAAAAAATTTGAGAAGAATTTTTTAGATAGCGTTTGGGTTGAATTTTTGGAAATGAGAATAATGAGTTAATGATTGGAGAGAGATAGAGAGAATAAGAATAATGAAGTAATGATGGGAGAGAGAAATATTAAAAGTAATTGAAAAAAGAAAAATTCTTTTTGAAAATGAGAAGAAAGTGGAACCAAACAAGGCTTACCGGCTCCATGGACAGGAACAATTAACACCGAAACGACAAAAAACAAAAAACAGCCGATTCTGACCTGGTTAGCGTTTTCCCGCGTCACTACAGTACAGTCTCCCACGATACCTTCCCCACCTTCCTCACCAACCTCTCTCTCTCTCTCTCTCTCTCTCTCTCTCTCTCTCTCTCTCTATTCCTTACTTGCACCATTAACCTACTCCACTCCCCCACCATCTCACCCTTCTCTCTCTCTCTCTCCCATATGTCGAGCTTCTCTCATTATCCCCTCAGCCATGCCGTCCTGCCTCTCTCTCCTCTTCCTCCTCTTCTTCTCTCTCCTCTCCCCCTCCCAATCCCTCAAAGGTAATCATCTCTCTCTCTCTATTTCTCTCTCTGTTACACTTACTACTAGTTCTGTGGTTCGAATGAGGCGGCCCTGTAGGGTGGCTCCGAACTGTTGATTTCGACAGTCAACGGCTCGGATTCATCCGAGCCGTGGTGGATCCGAGCCGCCTTACAGGTCCGGTTTGGTGTTACACAGTCCAGCCGACGAGCCGTTCATATTCAGATTAGCAAAAACACTCTTCTAGAATCATTGATTATACGGCTGGAATGGATGCGCTATGCCATGCAGCAAGCGGATGGGTAGCTACAGGGACTCCGAATTTCGCGTTTGCATCCCTGCAGTTTGTCTGTAAATAGCCAAATTTCAATTGAATCGGTCAAAATTAAGAGAAAAGTCAAAAAAATTAGAGTTCAGATTTTGAAAATTCAAATCTTTTATATAACCGGGCGCGCACCTTGCAAAGTCGTAATCAAATTTTCTTCTTTTTGAGATTCAATTTCAGGTGTATTCATTGACTGCGGCGCCACCCTCCCATCGCTAATCGACGGCCGAGAATGGCTACCCGACTCCGATTTCACAGCCGCCGGCACTCCGAAAACCCTACCCCTACCCGTCCTCTCCCAAATTCTATCCACCGTCCGATCATTTCCGGTGAAATCCAACCTCCGCCGGAAATTCTGCTACGTGTTGCCGGCCTACCGCACGGGGAAATACCTAATCAGGACGACGTACTTCTACGGCGGAATCAACGGCCGCGATTTGCCCCCCGTGTTCGATCAAATCGTGGATGGAACGTTTTGGGGGGTGGTGAACACCACAGAGGAGTATATCCAGGGGAAGGCGTCGTATTACGAGGGGGTTTTCGTTGCCCAAGGGAAGTCGATCAGTGTTTGTGTCGCTGCTAATACGTATACGGATTCGGATCCGTTTATATCGGCGTTGGAGTTCGTGGTTTTAGCTGATTCGTTGTACAATTCGACTGATTTTGGGACGTATGGGTTGAGCTTGGTCGCGAGGCACAGTTTTGGGGACAGTGGAGATATTATTCGGTGAGTTTTGCCTTCCATCCGTTTGTGAATTTGTCAATGTTGCACTAGTTTTGTATAGGACTGCAAATGAACTGAGTTGCTGCAGGCTCGGCTCGTTTAGTAATCTAGCCGAGCTCGAGTTTTAGCTTTGGTAGTAAATGAGCCAAGCTCAACACTGTAAAGCTTGACTCGTTTATAGAGACATCAGACATGCTAGTTTAGCAGATGAACGAGCTTGAGTTTTAGACTCATTTATTGAACGAGCCAAGCTCGAACACTACAAAGCTCGGCTCGGCTTGTTTGCACTTCTAGATGTGTGTTTGTCTACTGAACAACCAATGTATTTGAATTAGGTGAAATAATTGAATTCGATGAATTACCAATTTGTTTGGTGTGGTAACTTAGCTGAATTAGTTAACCCGAGGAGTTTGGCCAAGTGACATGAGTCAACAGCTAAAGGGCTTGCCGCCAAGAGTTTGCTAAGGTTGAATCTCACCAAGGCCAAACGTTTTAAACCTTCGGGCCATTGGAGGTTTGCTTGGTCGTTAATTTCAGGGCCCCGGGATTAGTCGAGCATGCACAAACTGGTCTGGGCACCCGGTTATAAAAAGGACAAAAAAACTTAGCTGAATTAGTTCTTTGGGATGGTGATTAGTGAGCTCATTAGCTTGAGTAATATCAGGTACAACCGTAATACCATTTGGTGTATCTCTAGTCCCAATAAACTTTGCAATTAACCAATTTATCCACATTCGGTTGGATAATGTAACAGGATTAGCTGTTTTGGATGCTATTGAACGAGGAACAAGAGCAGATGTTGTGGTTGATCTTTAGTGAGCCCATTAGGTGGCAATAAAGTAGTGAGTATTACTGTATTAGGGGATACCACGAGCTGTATCAATAATTCCAGTATGCTTTTGTGTGCATTAGGATTTACTGGTTTGTTCGACATTGGTTTGATAATCTACCAGAAGTAGCTGTTTCTTTTGATTGTCAGTGAGCGTGCAATATTGGGTATGGCAGTGATAGGACTTGGGCAGTTTGCAGCGGAAAAATCTCACATTATGTGGCCACTGCTGCATGGTTGGGTTAGTGTGTGACAAAAGTCCAAGTTCGATTCTGGTTTCGTATTGGCTGGTGATACCACGTAAGATGATGTCCCGGTCATGCTTAATATTTGTCCATTTGCTTGGCATAAACCCTTGTATGATGATGCTGGGTCTGGGTTTTTGTCTCCCTGTTTCACTTGATGCAAGGAAGCAAGTGAATGTATTCCTTCCTTTGTCATGTGATGTATATATGTTGGTTCTTACTGGAAAAAAAGTGTATAGACTTGGAGCGAATATAAAATGTGAAGGAGTGAGTTTATTTCTGTCCTTTGTTGTGTTTATAAGTTATTTGACTTCCTTTTCCAAGGAGCGACAAGTTAGCCTAATATCCTTTAGACTATAATAGAGTCCATTTTTCATTTTCATTAGCTGTACTTGCTTGTATTTGCGCTCAGAAAAGCATGAAATTAATTCAACATCCTGAGTCAGATCGTGTATAAAATATAGGAAGGCTAGAATGTAACCACTTAGAAATTCCTTAGCGGTCTTTAATCTAATGTTGTTCTAAGTTGCAAGTGTAACAAACATAGGTTTTCTTGTAGACTATAGTTGTAAGATTTCTAGGGTGTTCTACATTGGCTAACTGTTATTGTTTTGAAACACCAGATATCCTGATGATTTATTTGATCGCTTCTGGGAGCCCTTTGGAGAAGATAATTCAACCATTTCTAGGGGCAGAGATGTTTCTATTTCTGGATTTTGGAATCTTCCCCCTTTAAAGATATTCCAGACAGAGTTGACAACTACCCAGCTGGGTCCTATGGAGTTACAGTGGCCTCCAATGTCTCTTCCAAGCTCAACATATTACATTGCTCTTTACTTTGCCGATGATCAGGATTCGTCTTCTGGAAACTCTAGGGTGTTCAATATAAGCATAAATGATGTGACTTATTACCATGATCTCAATGTGAATCCAGAAGGCTCTGTGGTTTTTGCAAATCTGTGGCCTCTGACTGGCCTTACGAAGATAACTATGGCTCCTGCCACAGGATCAAAAATTGGTCCCTTGATTAATGCAGGAGAGGTTTTCGATGTGCTGCTCCTCGGAGGAAGAACTCATACAAGAGACGGTTTGTTAACTGCAACCCATTTTCTTTATCCCTTGGCAACCAGTGCAGCTTTATCTTGAAATTTTACTTGTCAATTGGGAACATCTTAGATAAGGCAGCACGATGTAATACCTAAATTTTTATTTTACTCTTAATTAGAAGGGAAATTATGCTAGATGATATGAAATCTTTCAATCAAAACTGCTAGTTATTCAGCGTCATTTTCCCCATTGAATTGGGTAGAATTTTGTATCTCTGAGTTGGCTATGGCTATCCTGTTAATGCTGGAAATCAACACATTGGCCCAAAGTCTTGTGCTTTCAACAAGGACTTGGGCTTCAGTTGGTGGAGAAGAACTGGAGGAGTTTGAATACTCCCACTAGTTCCTTTCCATGCACGTTGCCATGGAGGAGGAAGGATTGGAGGGCACTCTCTACGTATTCCCTTCCCAAACAACACCCTTGTGATAATGTGCAAGGATGTGATGTAAACAAAGTTTCACGTTCCCTTCCCTTCTTGCTTAACCTAACAAGTGTAGGAAAGACGATTTCTTTTCCTTCTCTCGGGCTTACCCTTCCTTCAGATTTTCAATCCTCCTACCAAGCCTTGCCGCACTTTTTTTCTCAAAAAAATTCCTCTGTTTTTTTTTTTTTTTTTTTGTCTATGAATAGATAGTTTTCTGTGTTGCCATCTGTATATTGAACTTGCATTTGTTGTTGCAGTAATTGCTTTGGAACAAGTAAAGAACAGTTTCCAGAACCCTCCACTCGATTGGAATGGTGATCCATGTTTACCCCGTCAGTACACATGGACTGGAGTTACATGTTCTGAAGGACCCCGAATTCGTGTTGTTACGCTGTGAGTGGCTACAATTATTATAGAAATAGTTTATAAGTACATTTGTTGTGATTACTTCATTTTGAATTGCCATATTTTATCTTGACGATCTGCTTGTATTGTCTATATCCGTCACAGAAACCTTACAAGCATAGGTCTTTCAGGAGCAATATCACCTCACCTTGCCAATTTAACTGCAGTGACTGACATGTATGTTTTGTATGGATAATGAGGATTTTAGATAGAGGGATTTGATCTTGAAATTTTCAAGCTAAAGTTAAGAAGTTTTTCTTTTGGTAGCTTGTGAAACAAGAGTCAAAGATGGATTAATAGTTATTTTAGTGGGATCCTTCTCTTTTGAAAATCAATCAAATGAAGGATTTCAATTATTACTATTAAATGTTTATCTCAAATCCATCATGATAAAACTCCCAAATTTGATAGCAAAGTGCACATGTAAACAACCACACCTAACTTTGAGCTACTCATTGAATAATAAGGATGAGCTACTCATTGAATAATAAGGACAAATCCCGCCATATTTGAAATCCTCATCTATCCAAATGGAGCCTTAGTTTTATTTTTGTTTCTTTACTCTAAGAACTAGGAGAATATGCATTTACTGACAATCTCATTCTAACAGGTGGCTTGGAAACAACAGCTTGTCAGGAAATATACCCGATCTGAGTCCACTAAAGAGATTGCAGACGTTGTGAGTGATCAGTTCCTATTCTGTTTCTTGTTACTGTTTTCTGTTTGTTTAATTGAACTAAGTAACTATTGCTTACAATTACCAAACTAGTCTTCTCTCCTCCAATGACATGAACATTTAGAATTCTCGATGCTTGTAGCATGATCACAGAAAATTCCATGCCTTTGAGCTCCTTTGGTACAAATTCCTGCTGGTGGAAATTATTTGCAAGTTGAAGGAAGTGGGACTAGAAAGTTGAATAAGTACTTTGCATGTGGAATGTGCTTTCTCTAATTTTTGTCTTCTTTCATTATTAGGCATTTGGAAGACAATCAGATTAGTGGCGAGATTCCCACATCACTTGGAAACATTGAGAACTTGCATGAACTGTAAGTTCTACTTTTTTGCAATACAATAAAAACTATGTTAATTTGCTATTTTATGCATGCATATACTCCATTTGCGAACTTTACTTGCTTTCATTGTGCTAAATACTTCTGTCTTCCTGTTTCAGTTACTTGTTCTATAGCAATATTATTCTACCACCGTTTTGAGCTCTAAAATGGAGGAAATTTTGAGCATGGAATGGTTCCTTCGACCACTTATCATTCCTTCCATGAAAGCTAAAAGCTCTAGGATCTTGCAAATGGAAAATTTCGATGTTAAATGAATGTTCCAAGGTCACAGTGAACTTTTTTAGAAGTGATGATGTTGAACTATGTGTAACCCATTGCGTCGGCCTGTACGTATGTTTAGAAAATTCCAGGATTGCTTCCCTTCCTCTAGTGCCCACTGCTCATCACAATACTAGACTATTCAAGTGATTAAGTCCCATTCGCTGTCAAGTGATTAACTCCCATCCCCTATTCAGTAGAGATAAAGAATCTGTAAATATCAATTGTCCCGAAAGCTTAAATTGTTAGGAAAGGAGCCCAACAATAAGTATCGGCTTTTATAAACTCGCTCTCGTGTGCTACCCAATGTTGCACGTTGAGAGGTGAGCACTTAACTAATTGGGTGCATAAATAACAAATATAACGAGCTAATCCGGTAACAGTGGCAGATCACAAGACTTGAGCCTTGGATCTATTGGATTCAAATCTTCCAAAAGCTTAAGCTGTTAAAAATTAGGCCCAAAACAGTGTATCGAGCTATCCAATGCTCTTCATACTGTTTTTCCTTTTATCTAACATCTTTGTTCAGTAGTGCAGAAATGTACATTCTTAAAATACCACTGTTCTAGCTTGTTGCTGAAATTAAATCTACATAGTGTTAGGCTCTGCCATCTAGCATTTCAGTCAAGGTTCTAAAAGTCGCTAGGTACTAGTCGGGCGGTGGCCAGGCACCGCCTAGCACCTAGTCCAATTAACCGGTGCCTAGACATTAGGACAGATTTTCCAAAAAAAATTATGCTTTTTAAATATTCTCCCCACTGGCATCGACTAGAGGTGAGATGTCAGGTAGAGATTACTTTTTGGCCTTTGGCGTTTTTTTATTTTTTATCGTGAGCTCGGTACTGGCTTTACTGGAAATCAATTTATATCATAGGAAAATTACACAAAAGCCCCTTATACTACATTACTGTGACAGTAATGCCCTTAAAATTTGAAAATCACATTGCCCAACCGATGAATCGTCCGCCTAATCCCATGGTCTCACCTAGACGCTTATCCCGCGTAACCGATTAATCAGCCGAGTAATCTCACCTAGCGCACACCCTGCGCCTAAATCACCGCCTAGACCGGTAGGCAAGGCGGCGGGGTACTGCCTAGTGCCTAGGCGCCAATTAATCGGCCGCCTAGGCTGTCTTTTAGGACACTGATTTCAGTTATGTAGGTGTGATAGGCTCACAAGCTAAGATATTTTGTCCATGGATGTGAAAGCTAACTAGCATAATTCAAGGTTACTACAGTTTGGCGGATGTGAAAGCTAACTAGCTAAGATAATTTTGCCCATGGATGTGAAACTCAGCAAGTATCTGAAGGGCGTTTATGGTTCTCACTAGTAAAAGGTTGTTCATATGGGATGATAGGGACACATGCAGAAATTGACCTCTAATTGAATTCTTTAGGCAAAAGCTTCCAAAACATAATAAAAATTGATTTTTTTAAGTTTTTTTCAGATTGCTGTTTTCTTAACATGAAATGTACTATCTTAATTTCAATAGTTGCAAAGTTTTCTCCAGGAATCCTATTGAGCACCATGTGCTCGGAGCACAACGAGATTTGTTCTCAGCGGTGTCTGGGAAACCTTCTGTTTCTAAATCATCCTTAAGTATATGCTGATTTGTTGTCTACATGTTCACTAAATTGTGTATGGATTCTTTCTTGGTTTCCATGCTGCTTATATCTGGTTTTACCGGGTATAAACTAAGTTATCCTTAATTCTACTGGATGTCAAGAAGTAATGCAATAAAATAGCAAAAACTTTTGAACTTTCACTGTATATTTCCTTATTGGGTTACAGATTTGGTAACATTTATATAGTTCTTGGCATGCCCTAATCGCCTTTTTTCGGGTCTTTCAGTTTCTTGCAGGGTAATAATCTAACTGGTCAAGTGCCAAATAATCTTATTGGAAGACCTGGATTGATCTTTAAGTAAGTACAACAAAATTCACGATTTGAAGTTGTTCGCATTATCTATTCTTTCATTAGGGAATTTATGGATTTGTAATTCCTTATTAGGACTTCTCCTGGGAATCAATTATTGTCACCACCGCATTCTTGAGTCAACAGTTCAGGCATCCAAGGTACATATGACATGGCTGGATCAATAGATTATGTGTTTACAGCTATTTCTTAAATCTGTTTTGAATCAACAGACAACAACAGAAGATTCCATTTGTAGCATTTTTGCAACTGCTCCGTAACAGATTCTCCAATCATCCAAACCATGAGTTGGAAGTTTACATGATTATCACATACTTAAATACAAGCTCCTCGATGCTCCTTGGATACCGGGAATTCTGAACTCAAAATAGTGTCCACATATAAAGTCGATTCTTACCGTATGCCAAATTTGTTCATGTAAAGTCGATTCTTTATTGTTTTACGTTGTAATTCTTTCAATTTTTGTGGAAAAATGCATGTATTTTTAGTTTGTGTGTAATGTGACATAACCTGCAAATATTAGCTGAGTGATCTAATGGTTCTTAACAATTCAACCAAAAGGTTTACATCAACTCATTACTGGAATTTCTGATTCTATTATCATGTCTAATTTGACATGTGGAAAAAAGTCTGTCAAACCCTCAATCAAGTTGAAAACTTGACATGGATAACAATGAATAAGAGTATAATAAAGTTATAAATTCAACATCCATTACACAGTACAAAAATGAGCCAAAGTTACTAATTACCTAAACACAAGCACATGCACATTGCAAAGCTCAAATGACACAAAATAGAAAACAGACTAAAAACGAGTTCGGATAGAAGCTCAATCACAGATGTGGTAGTGAAGGACCCCTAAGTAGAGTAAACTCAAATAAAATGGACTAGATACTTGCAAAGAGGGGAGAAAATTCTGCAAATGCAAAGAAAGAACCTCCACCTGGGAGGAGAAATATAGATAGCTAGTGAAATAGAAAGAAAATAGAAATTGAAAACCCTAAGCCAATTTTTTTGTCACTTGAAGTGTCACGCCGGATCTGGTGACTTATGTGCTAGAGAGCAGTTCAAGCCAAAGCTATCTTTGCTACACGATATTGTCGGATCTGACCTCACTTGACATTAGAGTGAAGCCAATGGAGATTTGGAGTGGAGCCGAGGGAGAGAGAGGTGGTGGGGTTGGCCGGCGAAGAGCAAAGGGGGGCGTGGAGGTGGCGATAACCCCACCCCCAGTTGGACCCTACTTGAGAGAAACTTAGAGAAATTCTAAAGATAGTGGATGTGTCCAATTTGCCATTTGACATCTCTAAATTTGAAGACAAGGTTGAAGATGTTCTTAGGATTAGGGCTGCAGCAAAAATAAAAAAAGACCACTGAACCGGCTTTGATCGATTTCAAACTATATGTTTCAGTCCACATCTATGGATTAATGGTCTGGTCTCGATTTCAAAATTTTGAGAACCAAGGTATAAGTTCAGTCCATGGTTTTTTTTTTTGGGTGAGGAACTGTGGGCTAAACGAACCGACTTGTCCTTTTTGGGCTCAACTAACGATGAGAACATTTCATCTTAGCTTTTGTTGTGTGAACATGAAACATGTTAAACAATTATGTCAATCAAATTTTGATAAATATAATATCGAAACACCTTTATCTTGAGAAACAAAAAATTACACTAGATCAAAATCCGTGTACCTCTAGATCGGATTTCAATAAACATCACATCACAATACATTTACCTCTAAATTGGACATCAATAAACACTATCAGAATGCATCTATCTTGAGGTAGGTGGGTTCCTATCTAGTGCGAGTCTATGTTTCTCAGGATAAAAATGTATTCTGTCATAAGATTAGTTGAAACTGAATCTTACATGATTTTTAACATGGGTTATTTGCCCGATGAACGCTGAAAGATGAACAATGTTTATCATAAAAATGGATCCACAAAAGGCCCAACAAGATGAATGACCAATCCTCCAAATTAGGCCTCTCCGCGGATTGGTTTTGGGCGGATCGGGTGGGTTGCCAAACCGATCCGCTTGTCGCGGATTGTCGTATTCTCTATCCGCACCAGTCCTTGAGTGAGGTACGGTTGCGGATTGGGCGGATCGAAGAAGGATTATTGGGTGGATCGAACCCAAACCGAATCCACCAAAACTAGAATGTTAGGATCCACATCCACCTGTAACATACCTCAGGTGGGTTCGCGGACGGATTGGTTGACCCGCTGGGCACCCCTGCTCCAAATGATAACCCAAAAGTTATTATTAATCTTATCATCATTTTGTTGATTTTTGTTGTGTCATTCTATGGGAAAATTTAGAGCAAACAGCATTAGCATCCTTTGTAAACAGAACCAATAAAACTTGAAGTCAGCATTTACACTAAAATCCATCATATCCAACATAAACGACAATCATACACATAAAAGTTGAGGAAAAAAATGCAGAAAAAATTTTTGGTTGACACCAAGTTGGACAATTCTGCATATATCATACAATACAAATAGGTTTCTGCTTCCTCCTTTATCTATCTAGTCTTCCTTTCTTAACAGTAAACAGAGGAGGCAGCTGTGAATTGTTCTTCCCTTGCGTGCAAATGGGCACATTGACCATAGGCCTTATTTTTATACTAGTTGATCTTGTCCTCTCCAACCCTTTCTTCATCCTCTTGGCATGCTTCTCTCTGTTCCCTGCTGACCCTTCTCTCCCTTCAGCGATCGGCGGCAAATCACCGCCGAATGAGCACGAAGACGATGACGACGATGAAGAAGAGGATGGAGATAGAGAAGACGGCCGTTGTTTCCGCAACCTCATCAACTCTTTCCATAAAACAGTGCATTTGGGTGGTCTAGGTGATGGGTCATCATCAACATACCAACTAGTCACTCTAGTAGCACTCTCCTTGTGTTGTTGTTTCACTTCTTTCTTTTCCTCTTCCTCTTTTTTCTCTTTAAGACAAATCTTTTCAAGCTTTTCTGAATTCTGCACTTGCCAGAAGGGAAGCAGTTTCCCTTCGAAAAACAACTCGTCCGCGGATAGCATCGTCTGGCTAGTCACATTGCTGGAGAGAAACTCAAACTCGCCGCTTCGCGGTTTCCGATCCCTTTTGGTTTCGTTAGGTGACCTTGGGCTCATGGAGATCAAGCATTTCTCATCGAGGTATTCCCCGGAAAAAGAAATCCGGGGACTCGAATTCGAGTCCCCGGATTTAGGCATTGCTTGAAAGGTTTCTAGAGAAACCATTTTTTGGAGGGGCTGTTTGGCTGGAGGAGGAGGAGGAGGAGGGGTGAGGAGAGTTGGAAGTTTTGAAGTTTGGAATGAGATGGGGTGTGGGTTTTATATAAAAAGTGGAAGCAGAGATGCCTTGTGTTTTGTTATTGTTTGGTAAAATGGTTTTTGGACGGTGAGATTATTAAAACCAAACATGGTCTGGTGAAAATGAAACAAGTGAGCTAAGACTTATGTGTACAAAATAAGAACAGCACATGGATACACAACAGCTTGGGACCTAAAAGACAAAGGAGGTATACTCTGTGTTGGGATCCAGTTTTTAGTTTTTTAACTGTTTGTTGTAGATTCCACTTGGGTTTCCAGGTTGTTGGTTTAATAGTAGCATGTTCTTGGACAGGAAAGACACATATTTCAACTAATTATCATGGTACACAAGCACATAAATTTATGTTAAAATCTATAAACGACGAGCCAGTGCACGAAGTTCCTGCTTAACTCAAGTTTAGGGCAAGATACATGGAGTCTTTATCTCATCTCGTGGGTGTTTACGAGAAATTATTTTTCGAGATTTTTAGATTTCAGGATCAATTCCGAGTGTTTAACAAAAAATCTAGCTAACAGATTCCCGGATTCTATAAATTTTGAAAACTAACATATAAATGAAATTCTGAAAAATCCAAAAGCTGGGTTCGGATGGCTTCTGGAGCTTTTCGAATCAGACTTTAGGTTTTAAGTTTTTTATGAAAGATGATTTTTCCAGCTTTTTGCAGTAAACAGTGCTAGCTTTTATCGTAACTTCATCATGATTTCATAACTATAGTAAACATGTTTTTTTTTTTTTTTTGCTTCTACTAAAATATTAAATCTAGAACATACAGCATAATCTGAAGTTATAATCTAAAATCTGTATCCACAACTATTGCAAACATGCCTTTCTAATAAGGTTCTTTTCAACTCACCTGTGCCATCGAGACACTAACGACACCCTTTTTATCACTTGGCCGAGTAAGTGAGTGACACAAGAAGTGATCACCGTAATCTTGAGTCACCGTCACGTCATCCCGGAACACACTTCACCACCAATAATTTATTTAAAGCTCAAACCTAGGTAGATAAATCCTACATGAATTTGTGGTTTTTCGATCGCGACACAAAGTTAGATTACTGTCAATATACATAAGCAGTGATAAAATTGGACGTCTATAAAAATGGACATCTATAGGACTATTTAAGGCATCTCCAATCAAGCTCTAAATCTCCAAAATAGAGACCGAATGTGATATATCGAGGGAAGATTTTGTAATTTATCTCATTTATCCTTCAACTTTTTGTACTTTTTGGAGGGACTCGCCGTCCTTTTTAGAGATTTGGAGACCAAAAGGGAGGTATGAGTCTCTATATTCGTCCTTTTTAGAGATTTGGAGACCAAAAGGGAGGTATGAGTCTCTAAATATAGAGACTCATACCTCCCTTTAGAGACTCATACCTCCCTTTTGGTCTCCAAATCTCTAAAAAGGACGGCGAGTCCCTCCAAAAAGTACAAAAGTTGTATAAAAGAGAGATCTAATTACAAAATTTTCCCTCTATATATCACATCCGATCTCTAAAATAGAGTTTTAGAGATTGGTTGGAGATGCCCATGAAACTCCCCTCTAGATTAGTGTGGGCAATGCAAAAGTACTCTGTACATGCATAAATGATGTATGCAGAAGTACACTGCATAATTTGCACAACTTGAAGTACTATAATAGGTTCACAAAAGTTCAGATAAACATAAAAGTGATGGAATATTGAATATGGGGACCAAAACTGTAGAAATTTAGATGCTGTAGCAGGCTAGGCTACCCTGCATAATGTTGAATAATTTGTGTTTGTTGGCTAGCCCAGCTGTGGCCATCATATTCATCTATAGTAGCTCTTAATTCACAGTTTTAGCCTTTTGGTGTGGTGAGTCCTTTACTAGGAAATTGGCTTGCCTTTAGTGTTTTTGAACAAGAAAACTGCGGTCTTAAACTTAAGTAAGGGGATCCACTCCGTCTCCGGTCTCTTTTTGGGACTAGACGTTCTCGTCCAAGGCCTTTGCAGGTCTTTTTACGATTCACTTCCATGAATGGAATCGTTCTACAGTCATTTACTAGGAAATTGGCGAGCATTTAGTGTTTTTGAACAAGAAAATTGCACTCTTAAAATTAAGTAATGGGATCCTCTCTACCTCTGGTCTCTTTTTGGGACTAGACGTTCTCGTCCAAGGCCTTTGCAGGTCTTTTTACAATTCACTTCCATGAATAGAATCGTTCATTTTGTAGAACTCGTCAAGTTCATCAACCACGTCATATAAGTAAACAGTTTCGATTATCAAATGTTCACGGTTTCGATCATGAAAGTGAACCCGAGGACAAAACTGTGGGACGAGAGAGGATCCCTTTTTCTAAATTGACCTGGCTTTTTAGGCCTTTTCTTTGACGTAGGGGACAGGTACAGAAACTTTGGGAGATAGGTTATCTTTTTGGGATAGTGGCTATTGCTGAGACAGGTTTAGTCAAAGAGAGAGAAAGCTTTGGTAGTTTGACCATTTTACTTATAGGGATCATAATAACATGGAAAGAGTCCTAAGCATCTGGGCACATGGAACTAATCTCTTGCCATGTGATAAGATAATCCCAATTCCCCCACCTTAATCAAAGGGAGATACATAAAATACCCTAGAGAGACCAAATTACCCCTGTCAGAGTTTGACTGTTTGCTGGTATAGTTTGTTATTTTTCTTGTGAATGATGGGTTCTTTTGTCCATTGAGCAAATGTTTGCAAGTGGTAGACATCATGTCTAGTTCTTTAAAAAGCTTCCTAAAAATTTGGGTAGCTCTTAATAATATAGACAGCTAATCAGAATAAGGGCAAAATCAACCCAATTGATTAGCCTGGTGGTTAGGTTTAAATTACTTAGGTGCGCGCTATCAATTTTTGTGGGGTCAAGTGCATACAGGGCTCCGGGTATGAAATGGACATCTATCAGTGAACATGAGATTGGCCTCTAAAAAATTTAATTGATATGTGCATAAATTGACCCGAACACTATGACTTATCAAAAGAAAATAAAAGTATAATATCTGCCTACTTGTAGAGTTAGAGCAACTACATCGGTGAGTCAATTTCCCTCCCAAACCTCTATAAGTGAACATGGATTATTTTTGTCTTTAGTAAACCTTTTAAAAAATTTGATAATCAATAATTTTTTGCTTTTTAGATTCCTCTCGTCGAGACGAACCAATAATCCTTAAAAAATCGACGCAAAACTAACGAATCACAATTAATCCATTTACTAGATTATTTTAGCCAAGAGAAAAGATAGAGGCAGTAATACTTGCACCAAAAAAAATATACAAAATCTCTCACATGAGATATATGGGACCCACATGTGAGAGAATCATATAATTCATGTTAGTACAAGTGTAAGTGCCTGTAGCAAATTTGTTTTGCCAAAGGGTTTTTTTTTTTTTTTGTCATTTGTCATTCCTAATCTATCACATGGGGGGAAGGGGGAATCTGACTCAATCCTGAAATATAGTGTAGAGAATCCAAAAGCTCTACCGCATAAACTAGTCACCACTTGCACCAAAGGACCTATAATTTTGGCAGCTTATTTGGCTCATTAATTGGTGGGAATCTCTCAATTCCCTTATCTGGCTTGTCATTTTTCTTGTACTTCAAACTAGATGCATTAATGGTTCCCGACATTATAAATCTGAAACCAAACCCGAAACCAGATTTCAGGCCAAAATACTTCTCAAACAAAAACTTAAACCAGATTTCAGGAGAAGATGTCAAAAACAATGGGACATATCTGATTCTTTCATAATCTTGAACAGAAAAAGAAAAAAATAATAATAATATCACAAAACCGCTAACGAATACGATACACCAAATCCAACCCAGACAATAGAAATTAAAAATTAAAATACGTTATCTGTAAAATGAGTTTGAGAACTTCACCTATTTCGAACCTGTTTGGGCAATTTATCATCTTTTTCCCATTCGGCTTTATTAAGTTCAACAAATTGCTTTTGCAAAAGTAGGTTTATGTGAAATTGCTCTAACTAATGATCTGTGACTTATATATATACATGTGAGATCATTGTCTTGATTTTTATGTGACCCTCAGTTTGATGATTTATGGAACTAAATAAGCAACAAGATTAAATAGAGAATGTAAAAAAATTGGACCATCACACACAAGACAAGATGTTATCACCTCAAATGGCATGCAAAATAATTAAAGGTCTACATAAATCCATGCAGACAAGTTTAATAAGATTTTAAAAAATTGGACCATTCCACATAAGACAATATATATATGTGGTCAATTTGTTAGGCATGAGTCATGACCTTACGTGGCTCATTTCCATATTTTGTGAGTGAATGTTTTTCCATTTCTTCTTAAAAAATTTGTGTCCAAGCTAGTTAGCTCACCTCGTCTATTTTATGGGGACTAATTTCACCATCTACTATCAAAGCGTATGATTAAAGTTTGGCGGGCATAGTCCGATATGAACTGCTCCCATAAGAGTCAACTTGACCTATGTTGTATTGAACCTCTCCATTACACCAATGGAACAGAGATGATCTTAATCTCGTCATTTACACAAGGCTGATAAACGAACCAGGCTATTTGAGTTCAAACTTGTGAGCGGATTATTAAATAAACGATCTAAGAATTTTTATTTTTTTCATACTCGTCACGCTTTGGAACTAAAGTTAAACAAAATCCTATTTGGTTTGTTCATGATGTTTAAAAAGTTGAAGCTATTTGTGATTGACTTGTCTAAAAGTGGTTCGCTCCCAAGTTAAACGTTATTTTGGAACTCTTTTAGTTTCTAAACGTTATTTTGGAACTCTTTTGCACGGCTCGTTTATCAGCCGTTGTTTGCATAAAGTAATCTAACATCTGAAATCAATTGAATGATAATGGCATCTCAAAGACGGAACACTACTTTCTTATATATATGGCTCGTTTGTCAGGCGGATAAGGTTTTGGATGGATAAGAAAGAAGGGTGGTAGTTGAAATAGATGAATAAGAGTGGGTGGATAAAGAAAAAAATGTGAAAACTTACTTAATGAATAGTCCCTTGTAACAAGAGTACGAAAAGAGTTTGGAGAGATTTGAGGAGCAATGGTGATGTTATACCCACCCAGATAAGCTTATCCTAGGAGGTGGGTGGGATAAGCTAAGACCCCCTACAAGGGGTATTAGCAATCTTGTGCCAAATATTAGAAAGCAAACACCAAATAAGGTGATGTGGAGATTCTTTGAATCTCTGGTGACTCGAAGTGGCAGTCGGAAGTTCATCGGAGAAGCATCAAGGGTATAGTTTTCTATTTTTTGTCTTTCTCTGTATCTCGTCTGTTTTGGTTGGCAACTTGCTAACTTTCTTTTTTGGGTTGCTTGGGGGCTTGTCTAGTGGGCTGCGTTCCCTCTTAGCTATGGTTGTTTGCCCCCTCGCTTTCCTTTTAATCTTTGTTTCCTCAGAGACTAGTAAAGTTTTTGCCGTTCAAAAAGATAAGGGTGGGTCCCGGCTAGCTTATCCATTTCCATCGCTTATTTTCCTCTCTCATCCTGTCGACAAACACGCCTCTAACATATCGCCCATGCTTAAAGACACTTGCCTAGAAAATCCGACTTAAAATATTAACAACCCATATTCCAACAATTGCAGTCATTAGCGGGAATTCTTTCATTTTGACAAATCATTTGGAACAGGGGGGAAACAGGGGAAAGAATCAATCAAAGCGAAAAGCAAATTGGCTAATGAAATAGTAACTGAATTGGGGGGGACCATTCTGCAATTATTTATATTTTGTCTATTCAATCATGTAGAGCATAGTATAGGTGGGGTTGAGAGCCTGGTTTCTTTGAAATCCTTGCTGTTAATGTGAACCTGGTGCCTTGGCTTTTAAATTTAATGCTTCCACTCTGTGTGTATAGCTGGTAATGCATGATTCATGTATGAATGTATTTATGTTGGTGAGAGAGAGAGAGAGAGAGAGAGAGATGAGAGAGAGAGGGGTTTGACCATGACTTGAGGACTCAATGAATAAAGGGTTGACAGGATTTGCTTCCAAAAGATAAAACAGTACCGGTAAGGAAGTTGAAGCTCAGAGAGACATGCAGTCAGAGTTGGATAATGTCTGGTTGTAGTAATGCTAGTTGTAGCAAGTGGCAATGCCAGAATTTTGGTTTGCGGTAGCGCGATTTATGGGAGCTTAATCTATTGTTGCATATTTTTAGCAAGAATAAGAAGAAGAAGAAGAAGAAAAAAAAACGTTAAAGTGCAAAATTGGGCTTTGTTGAGGGCTTTACATTTTGTTAAAACAAAAGGAAAAAAGACTTAATTCAATTTTTTAATTGTCTTTAAATTAAAGTGTTTGAAATAATTTCTTAATTTAAATGAAAGAGTTTGAAATAATTTTTATCATCTTTTAAATCACTATTTTTTCTACGTTTGTGTGAACAATTAAGTGGTTTGGATACCGGCAAATACCTAATCTATTAGTATAAAATAAGGTCATGGCTGGCCCAGGCCTAGAGTACTCTAAAAAGGCCAAATTTTAGGGGCACTCTCATATTTTTTTATAATAGGCTTGAGTAGGATTCTTTTTAACCCATTAAAAAAAATTAAAAGGCCCAATATTCTTACTTACAAAAGGGTCTAACAAGTGTAATTGATACTTTTACTTCTAAAAATGCAATACGAATAATTTTCAAGTGATACTCATGCGTTATATGTGTTTTGACTTTTTTGTTATTGTATAACTAATGATCGATTAGTACAATTTTATATTGTTTTGGTTTTCTCATACTGTTATTGTTGCTGGAAAACTTATTTAAGTGATGTACTCTTAGGGCACCTTTTTTAGAGTAGGCCTAGGGTACTCCAAACCAAGGTTTTAAATTTCGGTATCGGGACATATAGCAGTATCGGTGATATGGCCAAATATCGGTCAATATCGGCCTGTATCGGCCCGTATATCGGTCAATATCGGTATCGGTCCCTTGAAAAATCGATACGTCGCGTATCGACCGATATTTAAATCCTTGCTCCAAACCCTTGGGCCAGCCCTGAGTAAAGCCTCGTGTTTTTTAAAAAATTAGAAATTAACTTCAAAGGATAATTCTTGTCTTTTTCTATAATTTGTATCATTATTTTGATAAAAATAGTTTTCTGCTCATAATGTTTTTCGCACCAACACAGTTAATTGAAATCATGAAAACGATCCAAAAAATTTAACGACTATGCATAGAAGCACTATATTTTTTTTCTCTCCTAATCGCGGTGCAACTTTTCTATAAAAAAAAAGAATATATATATATATATGTGTGTGTGTGTATGTGTGTGTGTGTGTGTGTGTGTGATGGAGTAAGTATATGTTATTCTTTAATAGATAAAGTTAATTTGAAATGATTTATTACAAAAACATTTTATTAACCAAGTAAACCTTTTTTGTTAAGACTAATAATAATTTCCACAGTTCCTTTTTTAATGAATGCACTCCAATTTTTGTCTTTTTATGAAATTTTCATACGTAATTTGTTTACTAAAAGACAAGAAAGGGAGTGCCCTCATCAAAAGAGAGTGTGAAAATTATTTCCCTTTGTTAAGATTTATAACAACAATGTTTAATTAATCAAATCTACTCTAATATAGAAAGGGAGAGCAACACTTTGGTATGGATTACTCCTTTTTTAGGCTGGCTCACAATTATGAATTCTCAAACTACCCTTTTAATTGTCTCCAACATTTTTATTAACATTCGACGTGCACATACATCGCGTGTGTAGCGAGCCCTAGTGAAAAGAAAACGAAAGCCTTCATAGTGTAAGGCCTAGTGAATGCTACTCCTATTAAGAGGAAGAAGAAAAAGGCCCTTTGGGCTAATCGGCTGAGTTAATGAGGAGAAAAGTGCCCTTTGGGGTTAGGATTCAAATCTACGCCTAGACTATATCAATGATGTGTTTTACCGATGGGCTATGCCTTCTTTAGTAGAAGGAGTGCTAAACAAAATATTTATTACATATACCTATATGGGGCTTTTAAATTTGGACCAATTTTCAAGGGTTCCAAATGGCCACCTTCTAGACCTATGCCTAGAGCCGGTTCTGGGTGCAACTAGGGATGACAACGGGTAGGGTATGGATCGGGGGACCCTATTCTATATCTGATATCCAATTGGAGGGTCTTTCACCAGCCCCGCCTCCATCCCCATTGGGGATATTAGATAAAGAATCAAACCCATCTCCCAATGGGGATCGGGGATTCCCCAAATATACCCATATCCAAAAATAAAAAAATGAAGACGTCAAGAATTAAAATAAATTTATATTTAGAAATATAATCTCAATTAATATTCGTTGAATATTAAGTAGTCAATGGTTAATCGTAATTGATAAGATTTGCTAATTAAAGAGATAATTGTTTACATATATAACTATACTCAAGATCTATACGCATGTTCCTATTTATATGTATATGTATAATATAGTATATGTAGTACGTGTAACTGGGTACGGGGAGGGTATGGGGCGGGTACGGGTATTCGGGGTTGGGGATTACAAAATAATCTCCGCTCCATACCCAGGCGGATTTTCTTCATATCCTACCATACCCGCTACTATTGGGGAAAATTTTGGGTGATCCCCGCCTCCATATGGGGCAGGGCGGAACGGGTATCCACTGGATATGGGGAAAATGTCATCCCTAGGCGCACCAAAGTACTACTTTATTGTGAATACTTTAGTCCTAACATAGATGACTTACTTAGAACAGAAAAGATATTAGTTGAAATATGCGTAAGTTGGCCAAAATACTACTAACCGGCATGAAAAAAAAAGTAGTCTCAACTGTTTTGTTGTGTAAAACAGAATAATGATAGGAAAAACCTATGGGTACCGAGCAAAGCACCCAGAAAATGTACCGACCATTCATTGGGATCCACTTTGGGTCCCACACGCACGATCCGAGCCGTTCATTTATCTTTGAATGCGTTTCCGAGGGGCCCACAAAATTTCAGCTCAATCGGACTGTTAGAACTGGCTGATTCAAAGTCCCACCGTTCCAATCAAAAATCTTTAGATTGAAACGGTGGGACTTTGGATCAGCCACTTCTAACCGTCAAATTGAGATGAAAGTTCATTGGGGCCTCTCGGAATCGCATTTTAAGATGAATGAACGGTTCGGATCGTGCGTATGGGTCCCATAGAGCGGTCGGTACATTTTCTGAATGTTTTGATCGGTACACGTAGCAAGGTCCATAATGATAAGTGTGTTTTCACCACGACTCGAAGCACGTTGGTCCATAATGAGTAAGACTAGATAAATGTTACGCGGTGTTGGGGATTCAGGATTATTGGTTAATTTAGAGTTTTTTCATTATTTAATTTCCACTAGCAATGCGTGGACTTACATAATACTCCCTGGCTTGCAGGTTATAGGTAATAAGTTATTGTGTTAAAAATTTGTAGGATTAATTTTAAATCCAGCTCCTAATCAGGCATACCGCGTAAATTTTTATCATGCCCATTTTATTTTAACATGCGATTTACATTTTTTACCCTTTCATTTTAATATCCATATATATAGATATATTCCTCTGAGCATAGTGGAATTGTATTAATCATGAATATCGTCAAGGATTGCAAATGAACCGAGCAGCTAGAGGCTGAGCTCATTTAGTAGTCGAGCCAAGCTCAAGCTTGAGCTCAAGCTTAAGTTTGAGGCTCGTTTAGTAAACGAGCAGTGCTTAACACTCTAAAGTTCAACTCGTATGTATGGGCTCAGCTCATTTAGTAAATGTACCTGAGTCGGCTCGTTTTTTTTTATCGGCAAAACAAAAACATTATGTTAATAGGGATAAGGGTTCTAGCCAAAGGTTGGAAAGTACAACTAAGGACAAAGCACAAACACATAAAGGCCTAAAATGCCCAGATAAAATAATAAAAAATACACCCAAAAGACTAAAAAGCCCAGATTATACAATAGAAACTCAAAGAAAAGCACCAAGCCCAAACAAAGTGGGCAAGGCCCAAGCCAAGAAAACCCTAAACCTACCCTCCGTCACAATGCAAATCATCCACCACCGCCGCCCACCAAACCTGGCCCAACTCATTTTATAGCCAAGCCGAGCTCAAGCTCAAGTTTTTGGTTCATTCTCGAGCTCAGCAAAAATCAACTCAACTCATTTACGCCCCTAAATTGGTAATTAGGCCTTTTTTTTTTTTTAAATAGTGGGGGAAATTCAAAACGTGGGACAAGGATGTCAAAGTAATATTGTCATCAAATTTCAAACTCAATTTCTCACTTCATAGAATCGTGCCATATTGGAGATTCACCACATGATAAATTTGATAACCATGGTGAAATCTTATATCTTAGGTGGAAAATTTGAAAACATAGAAGTCCACTAATTAATCGTCGATTTGTACAAGAGAGGATAATTGTGGCTGTTGATAGAAAAACGTACATAATACTAAATTATTAGATTAACAATTCTCTACGATGAACGTAGGATTTGGGGATGCTATTGTGCACTAGGTATTCCCTCATTCCAAACTCATATATCAAGAGATTGTTTTCCTTGACAGGATCTGATAATGGCTCCTATCGCTATCAATGTACTAGATTAACAACATGCAAAAAATGCGAACCCCCACACTGACGCTGGACATCAACTTTAGTAATCAAATTTATAATTTCACCAAGGCTAAACCTATACGGTGTCATGTCAACTTCGATATCAGTATCCTCATTTTAGGTGTCTTCACTGCCCTTTTTTCTCCTTGTTGATTTTGAAAGCGGAATTGTAGAAGGCCAGGGTGGTTTCAAAAGCAGCATTGTAGATAGGTATTGCCTTCTTTCCCTTTATTTTTAGGCCTTCGGTCTCAACCGACTAGCCGTCTTATACTCTTATATATACGTGGCGTAAATCCCGAAACAACAAAGAACCATAATATAAGGTACATTGCTGCACAAACTATACCATATTAGTGAATTTATCGCAAGACCATAATGCATTACAGAATCTATAATAATACAACCATCAATCTAAGATATGCTTACACATTAAGCTCACAACTTAAGAAAATTTACCATGCCATGATATTTTTTTTTTCAAAATAAAATAAGCATGTACAAATTAACCAAACACACCACATGTGGCAGCAAAACATCCACTGAACAAGTGCGAACACCCAACAATCACATCCAATCCGAATATGGCATAAAATACTCCACGATGGTGCCAAAACATGAGAATTTTTGTTCTCTACAATATACCATAGAATGATATAGCACGAAGTGCAAAAAAAACAAGTTCATACAACCATGCCATATTGGAGATTCACCGCATAATTAATAACTTTCAAAAACATGGTAAATTCGTAGAAGTCGACTAATTCATGGTCGATATGTACACGAGAAATAATAAATTTGAATACGTTGAATGAAAAAACATGATAAACTGGGTTTAATTTGTTTTTCGACAGAGAACACTAGAGCTCTGTTGTTGTTGTTGTGTTATTATTTTTTTTCTTCTTTTTTTTTTAGCTTTAGGCTTTAGCTCTTCTTTTTTTTTTTTTTTTTTGTGTTGTTTTTGTCAGCTAAAAAAATATGCCACCACCCCGACTCGGTGAACCAAAAGAACAGAGCATAAAAAGGTGCAGTTGGTCTCCATGTCAATTAACCTCTTAATTTAGGGATATTCCTTTTCTTTTATAACTCCGAAACAGTTTATATGTACCTTGATTATACTTGGGAGGCCAATCCCATCATCTAGTAGGACTGATGGGAAACCCATATGTTTTCAAGGCTTGAAGCCCACAATGGAAAACGCCTTTCTTTTTCACACTTGTATATATCAAATATATGTGGGGCTTAACCGTTGAGGCCCAGGTCAGAAAACTCCTTCATGCTTACGTGTTTAGCAAAGTTGCCAATCATGTCAAGCATTGGATATTGTGATCAAAACTCAAAATTAATTTCTGTATCAATATTCAGATACACCTTGCTTTAACAATTATTACATAGAATTTTTTTTAATGTAACATTATGATGTTCCAAAAGGACGGCAGAGGGTCGAACTCCCAACCTGATGGTGCATCCTTCAATGCCCAATTATAACTTGTCTAGCGGTTCGTAGAGGCGGGAACACCCATTTGAAGCAGGGTGCCGTGTCATTCTTGTTTTGCCGATAGCAATATATATACAGTACATTTCCATATTAACGCGACAAGTTTTCTATATTGGCACCTTCCCTATCAAGGTCAAAATCCATTTTGTATAAAACTTTAATGGAGAACTAAAGTTTTATTAGGTTGTGGTTTAGGCTCTGACCGACTAAGTTGAGTTTTTATTCACTTATACATTGTCTTAATAAAGTTAAACTTAGACTCGATCATAGGCAGGGATGGAGCTTGGGGTACCAGTAGGGGCGGTCGCCCCTGCAAGGAAAAAAAAAACCTCTAGTTTTATATAGGAAAAAAAATTCCAAAAACTTTCCTATGAATTTATATAGACTCGCCCCTACGTAATGAAATTCATAACTCCATCCCTGATCGTAGGGAACGATATTAAAAATTTCCAAGCCTATTTTGGTAAGTCATTGGGTACTTTTTTTTTTTTTGAAATAAGGTCAAGAATTTCAATTTAAGCGCCATCCGGCAACGATTACATCAAAAGACAGGAATGAAACCAAAACCGCTAACAGATGAAATGAGCACGGCATAAAGGCACACCAACGGGCCACCAACTCTTAGACACACCTGCCGAAGCAGACCCAACACAGGCCGGGACTATGAATCCTTTCAAAAGTAAGCGGTAGAGAATCCAATGGATGCCTAGCTCAAACCATAAAACAACACAGCTCCATGTAATCGGACAAAACAGGAAAAAAATACAAGAAATAAACTAACTAATCAGAAATCCAAAAATTCTGGTACAACTAAGGGCTCACTGAGTCACCCCACAAAGAGTCACCGAGTCACACCGAGATCCAATGGATTCGCCAACCAGTCACTTCTCCGGATGAGACCAAGCTCCCGTAGCCGCCGCCCATGGCATCAAGGAGCTTTATTTGCCGGAGGGGGCAAAGACCCCAAGATCAACCCACGTCCGGCCGACAGGAAAGGAGGTGAGGCGGGGTTCGGGATGAAAGGAGGCTACAGATCTGGGAAGGGGGGTGGGAAAGGGGGGCGGTGGGGCGGGATGGAGGTTGTCGGAAGAGGAGGCCGCGGGATGGAGGTTCTTCAAGTGATTGGGTACTTGATTTTTAGCTTTTGATACATTTGGTACCTTGTCTATTGGAAAAGTAAACGCTACTCAACAAACAAATTTACTTGAAGAACCTAGAACCTTAATTGTGTCAACTTACTGCAATGTTGCAAGCTCTGTGAAGGCAGTAAAAATTAAAAGGGCATAGATTTGAAGAACATAATTAATTGGATGGTAATTCCTTTGCGAGTTGTGTGATAACTTCGGTCCCTTAAATAGGAGTTAAACAAGTTCGATGGGGAGGTGGTGCTAAACTAGCTAGTCTTCTGCTTTAGAATTATCTTTTCCTTCATTTAACGTGGGAAAAAGAGAGTAATATTTCGCTTTTTATGTCACTCTAATACGAGACTCATTTCATGTTACAAAATCTCATTCTTATATCCCACGCCATAGGCTTTCTGTACTCATGATCCACATGTAATGGCTTGTGTGACAATTCTTTAGTTTCAAAGTCAATTGGTAAAGGTCTCACATTTTCATATTACGGTTCTCCATTCGGACCCAAGTGAGACCACCTATTGTAACTATAATGTTCTTTGAAGACCTGCTTCCTTTGATCTGATCACTGAACTCGAATTACTACTATGTACGGGTGAGTTTTCTGTTTGCTAAAATCAACAATTAATTTTAGCAAATGAGGAAACCAAAGATTTTAGCATTTACGGTGTTTTTGGATGGTGAGAGAAGAAAGGGGAGGCATCTCCATTAATGGTGAGAAAAGAAAAGAAAGGGGAGGGGTTTCTCACCCTCTCATCCAAACACCGCTAAGAAATCACTTTCTCTCCCTCCCATTCCGGTCATCTCTCTCATCTCCGGCGACCTCAAAAATCAGTTTTGATCACAGATCCGGCTTTCCCTTGGCGAGACGAAGACAATGGTGCAAGTCCCACGACCGGGTGGAACGCACGGCCGCCGGTGATCCCGTTTCTCACGGAATCTCGCCACTTTTGGCGAGAAGCAAAAAGGGGGAAAACAGGGGGTAAGGGGCTCCGGTTTCTCACCATTTCTCGTCCTCTCCCACCATTTTTATCATCCAAACAAGGAGAGAGTTGAGTCTCATTTCTTCTCTTTTCTTTTCTCACGGTTTCTCTCCATCCAAAGACAGCCTTAGCGAATGGAAAACTAACACCTACGTTAATTGGATAAAAGAAAACTCATTCATGACATAAGTATTCAAGAGTAGTTGAATGTCAATCAAGAAAAAGGTTAACAAAGTACAGTAGTAGACTAGTAGTATCCAAACTAGCTTACAAGTTGGATGTACTTGCTATATGGTGCTTGATCATCATGGAATTTTCAAGGTGTGAACCAGGACGCCAATTGATCATCGTATGTGTCTAATCGTAGCATAATGAGGGAATCTAGGTCGACCCCTCTAAATGAATCTCTTCCCCACCAAATAGCAAATGGCAAGTGTATTTAATGTACACAAAATACACACGGCATTGTGAGACTCATTTTGAGATTCACAAAAAATCGTTGGAGTCCGCTCAACTTATTGAAAATTTGTTTTCGAGGATTCCTGTAAAAAATCAGCTTACTCAGTGTTGGGATTTTGACACACCTCCTCTTAATGTCAAGCCACAAGAAAATGAAGTGAGTAAACAAAAGGCGAAAACGCAATAACACAAACATATATGTGGTTCTACAAAGCACGAAGCAAAATGTACTCCACGGGCGAAGAGTGAGAGAGGATTCACTACAACTAAGGAGCAAGATTACAACGGAGTCGGCTATACCCGTAACTCCACAAATTGAAACACATTTGAATCCCAAAACAAAGAGATACCAAATGCAATTGAGTACTCATAACTCATCATGGACTAAAACTCTAACACTCTTGCATAAACTCTAGAAGACTTCAAAAGACTTTACTATAGAATACCACAAGGTATCTATATATAATAAGGAAAATGCAAAAATAAGCCATATGGGCTTCTGTTAAGGTTTAAAAGGTGTATTGGAATGTGTGAAAAGTGTATAAAAGTGAATGAAAGTTCATTGGGAGTGTAAAAAGTGTATTGGAGGATGTGTTTTTTTTGTTTTTTATGTGCTTAATGGAAGTCATGTGTCCCACACAGGGCTTCCATTAGCAAGACCGATATAATAGACACAATCAAAGCATTACCATTGAAGTCTAAACACAATAAGAAATCCTAAACGCAATAAAAATCCTTCAGAAAGGAAATTCAAGGCACATTTGACATTCCTAACAGTCGGATATAAGTAAGGGTTTGATCGATTCTTTGTTCAATTTCCTGATAGAAAATAGAGAAAAAAACTAATCAAGCCTCTATCAATATCCTCCAGCTAATTTTTTACAATAATCCTTAAAAAAAAATTTAAACAAATTGTGTGGCTTCGATCCACACAACGCGATGTACATTTAGTACACATCAAATGGTGTACCTATAGTTTTGTCAGTGGTCGACACAAGGGCCTTGGCGCCACATGTTCTTGACTTCTTGCACTTAGTGTGGAAAATTTATTTAATATTTGGGCATCCCCACGTAGTACATGCCATTACAACTCTATACATCAGGCAATTCTTATTAAAGGCTGCTACTTGCTTTGGCTAATAAAATCAAAATGGTTTACTATTTAATTTTTATTTTAAAAAAATTGCATCTGTTAGTTGTGCGTCAATTTTTTTGATTTATTGGTTTATCCCGACAAGAGAAATCTAAAAAGTATAAAATTATAATCAAAGTTTTAAAAAGTTCACTAGAGACAAAAATAATCCAAATTTTTATGGTTTATTGGATTATTTTTGTGTTTATTCACAAAAATAAGTGTGTTTAATAATTTTATACTTTTTAGAATTAATCTTACCAACAAACCACAAAAAATCGACACAAAATTAACAAATACAAATTTTTTTAAATAAAAAAAAAATAATAAGTCATTTTGATTTGTTTTAAACATAGCAATTGAACTTGTCTATAAGTTTTTTTTCTTTTTTTGAAAGGAACTTGTCTATAAGTGAAGTGTATAAAACTTATACTAAAATGTATAACCAATATGAATGTTAGAGCAGGTAACACAATACTGAGAGTAGTAGCTAAAGCATCTCCTACCCATGTTTTTTCCTTCAAAATGAAAAATGAAACTGACATATTAAGGGAAGATTTTGTAATTTTATCCCTTTTGCTAAAAAAAACTTGTACTTTTGAAGAGACCCATCCTGCTTTTTGGAGAATTGATTTATTTTGGTTTTTGAATTTGAAGAATGGATGTAACAAAAAGAAAAATTGGTCCCTCCCAAAAGTACAACTTTTGGAGAAAAATAGGGCATAAATTACAAAATCTTTCCTTCACATGTCACTTCCGTTTTTCATTTTGAAGGTTTGAAGATTGGTACGTAGGAGATGCTTAGGAGGTATTTCACTAACAAAAAACTATTGATTTTTTGAAATTTCACAACTTTTTATATGATGTATTGTAAAATAATAAATCTATCTTCATTTTTAAAATAATTTAATTTTCTTATTAGTGGAATGAGGCCTTGATAATTACCTGAGGGCCCTTGACGAGGAGCAACAAGTACACCTAATTTTTCTGAATTTTTTTCATCATCTGCTGCTTTACAGTTACACGTACCATTTAAGCACGTGAATGACTGAAAAGACCACGTCAGTCAGAATGCATGTGACTTGTTTCTGGTTAGCCTCAGCCATGTGGACTCTCTGCATATCTGACACGTGGAAACAGATGGATATTGCAAAAGTACGTCCCGCAGGTAAAAGGTCAAAACTCCCCAGCAAGGTTTTGAATCCCGTACCGGCTTGAGTACCGATTTTCCTATAGGTATGGTACGGTACCGGTACTGGTCTTAACAACTTACCAACGAAATCGGCAGTAACCTCATCTCGTCCGAGATTAACCGAAAAGTCCGGTATACTCCGGTAACCATCAGTATTTATACAGGAACGGAATCTATAGGTTAGGATACCAGTTTTACACAAATCCGATACGTACCGGCCGATAGGATGCACAACCTTGCTCCAAAACCGAGTACCATTGGAAAGGCCTGCGCGCTCAACCACTTTTAGGTTTTCTACTTTTGTACTTACTCAGTCTCATACAACTGATACAAGTGTACCTCATAGTGTCATTTTGACTTCAATTTTTTTTTTCTTTTTTTAAATGAATTGATATTGATCCTTCTTGTTTTGATATAGGCACTTTTTTTATCTTTATTAGATGGAGTTACAAACAGGATTTTTTATTTTTCACGGCTTTTTATGTGATGTATTGTGAGAGAGTGATTACCTCTGTTTTAGGAATAAGTTAATTTTTTGACTTTTTTGAGTCAGTTGAAAAGGGCCTAAACCACCCTTGTACTTTATAACTAATTCCCTTATTTCAAACATAAAGATGTATAGTACAAGAGTGATATAGTAATTTTACCTAATAGAGACAAAAAAGGAGAGTGGTAATATAAAAAAGGGGAGTGCCAATATTAATTCCCAAAGTAAAATTTGAAGTATTTTTTTGAACTTTTTTACACCATTTGAGGTACTTACTGAGAATTTTTGAAGAATGCAACAAAATAAAAATTAATTCCGAAAGTATATTTTGTGAGGTCAAAGTTCCATGGCCTCCCGTTGAAAAATTTATAATGGTATGGAGTGAGAGGTTTAAACAATCATTTTTCTACAATCACACCTATTACATGTAGGAAAAAATACCTTGGCAAAATTCCATAGCACAATTGTTATGTTAAACGTCACACCACAAGCATGAAAACAGTAAATCAAGCAAGAACAAGACACACAAATTTATGTGGTTCGGCCAAATCGGACCTACTTCCACGGGAAGGGGGATTTCACTATACTCCAGAGATAATTGTGGTTACACACTCACTCTCAATCTCACTACAATGAATTCTTCACCGTTTTCTCGTGTATCTCTCTCTCCTACTCATTGCCTTTCTCTTTTTGATCAAACACAATAAACAAGAAATAACGAATATTTAAAGAGTTACAACAATTAAACCCTGCCCACACGAGGTGGACCCAACAATCACCCCCTCCACACCGAGTGGGCAAATGTAGTCCCGGCACCGGCACCCCCCAACCCCCCCCCC
>JAXBDA010003162.1:0-36629 GCA_036023075.1 Gaultheria prostrata | reverse complement strand
CGTATCTGCTGATGTGCATGCGGCGTTCCCGAGAAATTAAATGAGTGCAGCGATTAACAAAACTTTGATAAGTTTCCACTTTCCAATGGGTGTTTGATGATTCATAAAGAACCTAAATTAACAAATTTTGTATGTTGGAAAAATTAAAATGTATACCAACAACTTTTGGTTAAAACAAATAAAGAACAGAATTGATAGAAATAGAAATGGAGGGGGAAAAAATTGAACTTGTACTAAGAAAACCAATTCTACGATGTTTAAACCGAAGTTATAAGCGATAAATGATACTGGTAAATTATTGACTCACAGAATAACGAATTCAATCTGTAAGTAGATCGAGACCATCAATGAATCACTATGTCCTTAAAGAAAAATTCGCCCTCACTATGATATACCCACAATTATGGACGTTTGCCTTCCAGGATACAACGATCTTATTGCACTCAAACCCAACACTTCGATTGCATGCCCAACGAACTAAAACTACATAAAACTCTCCCGGACTCTATATGCAAAAGTGTAGTGTGTGTCTTCATAAATTGAGTGAATGAAATGGCTGGTATCATTCCAAATTTATAGGCTACCACGAACCTTTTCGGAAGAGTACGAAATTGTTTGAAACATGTCCATTGGTAATGGTTGAAACTTGAACGGTTGAACCTTTTCGGAACTGATGCACCAATTGGGGATACACCAATTCGGGAAATTAAAAGATAAGAATTCCAGTTTGTATGTAATTGCTACTTTTAGCAGGGGTATTTTGGGAATCAAAAGTATGGGAAACACTTTTCATTCTTCAGGGTTTTTAAAGTAGAAGTAGATTTATTATCAGAGGCATGATTATTGATTAGCATGGATTATTGGCTTCTCATTTAAAAAATGAATATTTCGTGTACGACAGATATTTTCAAGAAAATAAACAATTCAAAAACTATTCAGGGTGAATTTCTATTACGGCATTTTTAGTATTCTTAGATATTAAGTTATCAAATCAATTACTATAATGTTAGTTATGAAAACTTGTATTATTGGATGCCCACATCACTAAAGTGAATGGATTATTGGCTTCTCATTAAAAAAATTTAATTACTCCATGTTCTATGCATGGAACGGACATTTTCGAGAAAATGAACAATTTCAAAATTAATGAGTAGTATCTATCTATTGTAGAGTGACTGTGGGGGGATCTTCGCCGGATTGACCTCTTTGGACCGTCCTAGGTGTTGAGGGTAGAGGAGAGTTACTATGACCTCGCCATGATCCTAGCCGCTGAGCAGAGTAAGCAACCTGCACACTGAACAACCGCGTTAGTACCTAGCCCGGACGGTGGTTGTCCGGGATGGCACTCCGACGGCCTAGTTAGTGGTCGGAGAAGACGGAGTATGTGATAAATGTAGAGAGAGTGAGTTAAAGGAGTTTAATGAAGAGAGAGAGAGTGAGTTAATGGAGTTTAATGAAGAGAGAGACCGCCTTTAATACGGTAGGTAAGTGGACTTAGGCACCGTGGGGCGTACCTCCCACACCCCCCGGGTAGCTCACGCGCGCTACCCACTCCTGACACTTCAATCCCATCACGTATGGCCCTGCAACCAGCATTTACACCTTGGTTGCCCCCGAGCACTGGGATTTGGCTCACGTCAACACGTCACATCTGTCTTTCACTGAGCCAACTCGTGTGGGAGAAGCAACCGGGCACCCACGTGACGCTGCAGGCGTAGCCCTCTGACTAGTAGGTGGGTGCCATTAATGCTCGTTGCAGGCTATCGGGCACGCTCGGAGCCGAGCCCTAGTGCACTCCGTCCTGTGCTCGTATGGCCGAGGCTGTGACAACCCGAGCCCGATCTCGACGCCCTCGGCGTCACCTCGGCGAGGCTGCCAGACGTTCCCCTAAGCGCTACCCTCTACCGAGGACGGGCTGGGTGTCACTCCGTACCCAACTATGTTCCGATCTCGGGCTAAGTCCATGGTATCACACATCCGAGCGCCCACAGGGGCGCGGTCTCGGGTGTGTGTTACAACGCCGGCTACCGTCGGCCAGAGTTGACAGTAGTGAACCTCGCAGTGGGTAGGGGGCCAGACGGACCATGGTGAGCCCGGCCGCTACAATAGCCCCTCAACCCTTTTGGTGTGCGGTCGACATCCGAGAGGGTTGATCTCTCCACGCGGCGGGGTTCCATGACCTCCCGCCCTGAGCAACACTTGCCCGAGCGTAGGAAGAAGCTCCGCGAGCCGTCAACCAGGGCCCATAAGGCTCGGGGTGTTGCGTGTTGGGCTGAGATGCTAAACGTCACGTGATGTGACGCTGCCTCGGGGCTCGCTTTTGATGTGACGGTGCGAAGCAGCTGGCAACCTGGGCCCCTACCACACCACGTGGTCTTGTGCCATGTGTCACGATAACACTTGTCCGAACGTTGCCGCCTCGATTTCCCGCCCAAACGGTTTTAAACGTAGGACAGGTGTCACACCCCCAGTGGCTCGGGGGACCTGACGCTTCGACTCCCGAGCGGCGGCCATCATGACTCTGAGCGGGGTGATAGCTGTCACCCTGTGGTTGGTCATTGGGTGCGCCGTTTCGTATCCGAAGCGGTGCCATTATTGCACCCCATTAATGGGAGACCGAACCTAGCCCCAAACCCCTCTCTATAAATATGATAAGGGGGGAAAGAGAGGCACCGTTACCCTGCCTCTCTCACTCCAGAGCTTGCTCCGCCGTGTGCCACCCTTGCCCTAGCCTTGTTACGCCACGCTCCGCCGTTCTAGACTTCGTTCTTTGCGAAAATCGAGGTAAAGTCCTCTTTTCCTTCTTACTTTTTGTGTTTTCTTCCATCTTTGTGCATTTTTAAGCCCTAGGAGTAGACCTTTTTGGGTTTTGTTGGGTTAAAAGGGGATTTTCGCCACCTGTGGTATGAGATTTCCGGCGGCCGTGTGTGACGGCGTGCGACGGCCGACTTCTAGGTCCTCGACGATGCTGACAGCACGCCCTACGCTCCGACCCGAGCGTCATACATAGTTTTGCCGAGACAAACCGTAGGTACTGATCCCGAGCGCGCCGTTTATTAGGATTAGGTAGCCCCCACCATTGTTGCATGTGAGGGCTTGGTCAGGGCCGAGCCGTTCCGACCATTTGCATATAGCTAATGGTTTGCTTTGTTCAACCGTGCAATGTGTAGGTTGTCGGATGAGCTCGGGCCGGTCCTCCTGTAAAGAGCTCGACTTCCTTGAAGACCCTAGCCTCGACGTTGAGACCAGATCCTTCCTCCGTCGCGAGTACATCAAATCCCTCGGATTCAAGTACCGGGCCGTACTGACTACACCGCTGAACATTCCCCCTTTCCGAGTCATTTCACCAAATCAGTGGAGAGCAATGGAGGGTTTTACCATCCGAGCAGAGTCAGGCTCGGGTGTTTCGGTATCTGGATCTCCTCTATCTCCCGTCGATCCGATCCCTAGCCCCCGGTCTCCCGGTCTCCCGGTCATCCTGCCGACCCCCATTCCCCTAGGGTTAACCCGACCGAGCTGCCCGACCGAGCTGGTGAGTTCTCGTCTGAGTCCGACGCGATAGAACTCGGCTCGGGATCTGATAAGGGCAACGAGCCGGGCCCGGTCGATCTAATGGATGTAGATGACCTCGTCGCCGGGGGCGGTGTGGATGCTAGTCTTGCGGAGACTGATACTGCCGATGCCACTCCCCTCGACGTTCAATCCCCCGAGGGCTCTGAAGGGGTGTCAGCCGGATACCAGGGGATTGAGTACGGGGATGATTGGGAATCAATCCCCCCGCCGAATCCAAAGCACGGATCCTGTAGGTACGTCTCCGAGTACTTTAATGGAAGCTCGGAGGCGCTTGCTGCCTTTAAGAGGGATTATAGCATTCCTGACGATGTTGTGATATCTAGGCCCTCGGATAATAGGATCTACTACCGAGAGGATCAAGTCACCGTTCCCCTGATGGCGATCACCGAGGGTGGCCTGTCCTTCCCATTTCCTCGCTTGCTACGCCACTTTCTGCATGCCTATGGTCTTGCCCCTCATCAGCTTACTACCAACATATACCGAGTCGTATGCTCGACAACGAAGCTGAAGAGGGAGCATGATCTGGACTTCAGCTTGCATGACCTTATGGCCATTTACACAGCGTCCCGTAGCGGTGCCTACGGGAGGTACTACTTCACAATCTGATCCGAGTACCCATACCTCATCGACGAGCTCTCGGACTCCGAGCGCCACGCGTGCGAGCTCGTAATTGTAAAGGGGAACTTCACCTGGGGCCTCGAGGAACCACACGGTACCCCATCCCCTGGAGTCGGGGTAGCCCATGTAGCCGAGCGCAAAGGACTTTTGTTTATCTTTTCATTCGTGACTATATCTGCTCCTTCTTCTATGTCGTTTATCATGTACTGCCGAGCGCTAACGCTTTTGTCTTTTTGATGCAGCTTGCAGAAAAGTAACCAGGAAGCTCTCGGACGCCGCCGCCGACGACGCCATCGACGAGATCTTCAAGCTCCCCAACAGGACTGCCCCGGCCATCCTCTGTTACGATCCCACATACAGGGGTTTCTTAAAGAGGACGAAAGGACTTGTTCCTAGAGCCGGGCCGAGGCGCCATCGTAACTTCGACCCCGACCTCTCGACGGAGGATTTGGTTGGCAGGGAACGGGTGCCGAGGATCAGGCAAAGACCGAGAGCGTCCACCACCAACCTTTCTTCTTCCGAGACTGCAATGGCCGACGGAGGAAACTTAAGGGAAACCCAGAGGAAGCTGAGGCAGCAGAGGGGTCAGACGACGGTCGATTCGTCCTCCGAGACCCATCAGGTGAGCAAAAGGCCAAGGGTGGAGGAGTCATCTGCCGGAGGCGACCAGACCACCGTCCCCCAAACTCCTGCAGCCTCCGATTATACTCAATCGCCTCCCCCTCCTCCAGCTTCCAAACCGAGGGGCCCGCCTTCTCCGGCCGTGACAACGACCGGGACAACGCCCCCAGGGTCGGGAAGCACGGGCGACCTTTTCGCCCCGATCTTCAGGACTACGCGGGGTGTGGTTTTAAAGAAGACGGCTAGTGCTCGGGCCGACAGGAAAGTTGCCCCCACTCTCCTCAAGGGCGTGGCCCTGGAAAAGGACATGGACCAGGTCCCGAAAGGGATCGGTGAGAACTACATCGACCTCTGCGCCGATGTTGTTCGGGTAAGTTACCATTCAGACGGTTCTCTTTTGGAGTTTTTGCGTTTGGTTTTCCTTCGTTCCTAATTTCTCTTCAAACTTCACAGGCTGGCCAGGACGCGCTTGCCCTCGGGGAGAAGATCCTCGCCCTTGGTGCAGAGAAACACGCGGCGGAGCAGCAGCTTGCCGCCGAGAAGAAATGCCATGCCAAGGACATGACGCTGCTGGGGGGTTTGAGGAAGGAGCTTGACATCGTCAATGGGGAGAAGGGCGCCGCTGACCTCCAGGCAAAAGAGGCGGAGGGTAGGGTTCGGGAGGCTGAGCTGGCATTGACCCGTGCTCGGGAGGAGCATAAGGAGGAGCTTGCAGCTTCGGATGTGAACGGGTATCAGAGGGGGGAAAAAGAGACCTTGAATCGGTTCGCCCAAGAGGCGCTGGACAACGAGGAGAAAGCCTTCAAAAAGGGTTATCTTCTCGGTTTCTCCGCGTGCTGGCCCCTGGCAGTCAACCGAGGCCTCGATATTGCGAGCGTCCCAACCGACTCTCCCCTCCGGACCATTCCCGAGGCCCCACAGCCCACCGTTCCCGAGATGCCATTTGAGGAGGAGGAAGACGAAGATGATATCCTCGATGGTGCTGGTGGAGATGGCGCCGAGGACGACAAGAAGATGGCTGAGGATGCTGCCGTAGATGTTTAGGATTTGTCTTCTTTTTCTGTAGGAGTAGTTAGGACCTTGTTTTTGGAGACTGGCCGAACGATGCACCATTGCCATGGCTCTTGATGTAATTTAAAACAGGTATTTTGTTAAGGGGTCGGCGCCGAACGCGGCACCATTGCCGAGCCCCTACTCTGTTTCGTTTGAATGGATGCCTTTCTTTTCGTTGCTTGTTTGTATTTCAACTTTCTTAAATGTGTTAGAAATTTTTTCAAAGTGTAAGCGTACCCTTACCCCCTGCTTCGGTGGAAGGCAAGGTTGAGGAATAGCCCCTTGCCTTGTGCCGAAACAAAGGTGTTAGAAGTTGATCGAAATGGCGTCAGAGGTACCTATCAGTCGGGCGCCCAATATCCGAGCCCCGATTGTGATGGTATAGAAAGGCGCCATGTCTAATAGCCCTCGGCCGAGACAATGAAGGGACTTGAGCCGTATGTTCGACCGAACGCTAGAAGGACTGAATCGTGTTTAAACGAATCCGAGCACCCGTTCAACCGAACGCCGTGCCGGGGTGACCCGTGCCGATCACGTAGCGAAAAGATATCATTCGACCAAACGCTCAGTACTGGATAAGTAGAACAACATGAGAACAAAGTTACAACGAAAAGGAGCCTAACATTAACACTTGGTAGCCCTCGGCATAACAAAAGTGCCCGAGACTAAAAAATGATAAGGGAAGGATCCTAGCCGTACAATTTTCTCAGTTTCGTGGCATTCCACGGATTACTAACAGCGGTGCCATCCATCTCGGCAAGTTTATAAGCCCCGTAGCCAACCTTCGCCGTGATACGGAACGGCCCCTCCCAGTTGGGCATGAACTTCTTCTTGTTCTTCTGTTGGACCACCTGGCGCAGAACAAGGTCGTTGACGGCAAACGGCCGCGCTCTCACGTGCTTATTGTACCCCCGAGTGACCTCTTGTTGATAGGCTGCGTATCTAATGTTGGCCTCGTCGCGGAGGTCCTCGACGTGGTTGAGCTCGGCAGCGATGTGTTCCTCATTAGTGGCTGGGTGAAAGGCTTCGGTGCGATCCGTGGGCGCGGTGGCAGCAAGGGGAAGGACGGCCTCCATCTCGTATGCCATGGAAAACGGTGTTCGGCCAGTGCCGCGCTTGGGGGTGGTTCGGTAACCCCAGAGCACTTTGGGCAACTCGTGCACCCACTTGCTTTTCTTGTTGGTGAGGCGGCGCTTTAGCCCAGAGGAGATGGACTTGTTGGAAGCCTCGGCCTGGCCGTTGCCCTGGGGGTAAGCCACGGTGGAATGATAGATTCGGATGTTCCGCTGTTTGCAAAGCCTTTGGACAGCCTCGGCAACGAACTGGGTGCCGTTGTCGGAGACGATGGCATAAGGCACGCCAAACCTAGAAATGATATTCCTCCAGAGAAACTGCTCGACCTCGGTAGCTGTGATGTGGATTAAGGGCTCGGCCTCAACCCATTTGGTGAAGTAGTCCGTCCCGGTGATCTAGTGCGTGAAACCGCCGAGGGCTGTGGGCAGCTTTCCAACAATGTCGAGCCCCCACTGAGCAAAAGGCCAGGGGCTCGTGACGGGCTCGAGCGAGAGGGTCGGCTGATGCAGGATGGGGGCATGCTTTTGGCATGCCTCACATTTCTTCACGTACTCCTCGGCCGATTTTCTCATCTTGGGCCACCAGTAGCCTTCCGTGATGGCGCGCTCGGCTAGGGACCGACCCCCTGAGTGGCAACCACTATTGCCCTCGTGCAACTCATGTAGGACCTGGGGGACTTCAAGTTCGTGCAAGACGCGGAGGTCCGGCCCCATGTACGTGCGGCGATAGAGATGCCCGTTGTCCGAGATGAGGTAGGATCCGGACTGGCAGCGTATGCGGTGAGCTTCCTTCTTTTCCGTTGGGAGGGTTTGACTGCGAAGATAGGCCACGAGGGGGTCCATCCAACTGGGGCCGAGGGTGACGCACATGACGTCCTCAGCCCCAAGTTCGAAGCTGGGGCTCGGAATGTCTCCCAGGGTAATCGTTCGACTACCGGTGACTTCCAAGCATGCGGACCCGAGCGCGGCGAGGGTGTCAACATGAGCGTTGTGCTCTCGTCCGACGTGCTGAAAGCCAACTCTCTGGAAGTCTTTTTCGAGATACTTGACATGGCTGATGTACTTGAGCATCCGAGAGTCTCCAGACCCGTACTCACTATTCAAGTGATTAATGATGAGCATGGAGTCACTGAAGACGTGCACCTCGTCGACACCGAGGCCTTTTGCAATGCGTAAGCCGACGATGAGGGCCTCGTATTCGGCCTCGTTGTTGGTAGAGGGGAACCCGATGCTCATAGCGTACTCGTGGAGTGTTCCCTCGGGGGATATTATGACGATACCCGCGCCCGCCCCTCGGCTGTTTGAAGCACCGTCAACATGCATGCGCCAGAAATCTCCGGTGTAGACCTTGGCGGTCCGAGGTGGCGAACGCTTCAAGATGAAGTAGGTATACTCTAGGGCCGGTGTGCTCGGCAGTTGGTTACTTGAGCCCTCGGCATCATAATTGCTGGCCTTAACGTCAGCATCCATCCTGGGCGTGAGTTCGGCAATGAAGTCGGCCAATGTCTGCCCCTTAATGGCCGTTCGAGGCTCATACCGGACATCAAAGTTAGCCAATTCCAGTGACCACCTACATATTCTGTCCGAGAGGCCAGCCTTCCTCAGGATGGCACGTAGTGGGTACTCGGTGACCACAATGATGGTGTGGCACTGGAAATAAGGGAGTAACTTCCTCTTTGTAGTTATAAGAGCGAGTGCCAGTTTCTCAATCGACAGATACCTGGTCTCGGCTGGCAACATGGTTTTGCTCGAGTAGTAGATCGGCTGCTTCTCCGAGCCTTCTTGCCTGACCAACGCCGAACTTACGGCGTGCTCCGAGACCGCTAGATAAAGATAGAGATCCTCATCCCCTGTCGGGGTGACAAGGAGGGGTGCCCGTGACATGCACTTCTTTAGCTCGGCCAGCGCGACGTAGCACTCGGCCGTCCATTCAAACGCCTTCTTGCTGGTTTTGATGGATTGAAAGAAAGGGCGGCATATGTCCGAGGACTTGCTAATGAATCGGTTCAATGCTGCCGCCATTCCAGTCAGCCTCTGCACTTCTTTATCGTTGTGGGCGCTTGGAGATTTTGGATGGCAATTATCTGGTTGGGGTCGGCCTCGATCCCATGACGAGTGACCAGGTACCCCAGAAATTTCCCCGAGCCAACGCCGAAGGCACACTTCTCGGCATTCAGCCGAAGCCGGTGCGCCTTCAGTATCCCAAAGATCTTCTTTAGGTGCCCGAGATGATCCTCCGCGTACTTGCTCTTAACGACCATATCGTCGATGAAAGCTTCCATGATATCGCCGAGCTGTTTGTTAAACATTTTGGACACCATCCGCTGGTATGTTGCCCCGACGTTCTTCAAACCGAAGGGCATGACCCTGTAGCAATAGGTCCCCCTCGACGTGATGAAGGTCGTCTTCTCCTGATCCATGATGTCCATGGCTATTTGGTTGTATCCTCGGTAAGCATCCATGAAACTCAGCCGGGCATGCCCAGCCGTGGCATCCACCAACTGGTCTATCCGAGGCAGTGGGAAGCAGTCCTTGGGGTAGGCGTCATTCAGGTTGGTGTAATCCACACACATCAGCCACTGACCGTTCTTCTTTTTAACCACGATGGTGTTGGCCAGCCAGGTTGGGTACACAACCTCTCGGACTGACTCGGCTTCGATAAGGCGATTGATCTCCTCGATCACCGCGTCGGCGTGTAACGCCGAAGACTTTCTCGGTTTCTGCACCACCGGCCTCCTAGCCGGATCAACGTTGAGGGCATGGGCGATGAAATCTGGGTCTACGCCCGGCATCTCATACGGGGTCCATGCAAACACCTCAATGTTATCCTTGAGGAAAACAATCAACTCTTCGCGTTCGGTGTTCGGGAGCTCGGGTCCCACCATGAAATACCTGCTCTGGTCCTCATTGATTGGGACTTTGATGAGATCCTCAACCGACTTATCCTCTGCCATTGCGCCGACATTATCCAAGACGGGGGTGTCCTCGGCAGCTTCAATCCACTGGACTTGCTTCGGCGGCCTGGTTTCCTTTCGATCCTTCATGCGCACGGCATTAACGAAGCATTTCTTGGACGCCATTTGGTTGCCTCTAATCGTTTCGTGCCGCTCCGATGTGCCAATAAAACGCATGCACTAATGCAGCGTCGAGGCTATGGCCTTCATCCCATGGAGCCACCCCCTATCGAGGATGGCGTTATATGGGCTCGACGAGCTCACGACCGTGAACTCCACCTCCAAACGGACCGAACCCGCCCAGACCGGGAGGGAAATTGAGCCGAGCGGCCATACTGGGGTGTCAGCAAACCCAACCAGTAGGACCTCGGCAGGCTTGAGCTCCTCCTTCGTTCGTCCCAACGCTCGGTATGCCGAGTAGTAGAGGACGTCCGCCGAACTCTCCTGATCGACTAAGATCCTTCGCACGGTAAGATGGTCGATTTCAATTTCCACGACAAGGGCATCGTCGTGGGGCAGTTGGAGCCCATCCAGGTCCTGCTCGGTAAAGGTGATCGACCAAGGTTCTACCGGCTCGACGTACTTTCGTTTGGGCGCTCGGCCCAAGGTCATCACTTGCATTGCCGCCTCCACTCTGAGGAGCTCCTCGTGCATAGCGTCGGCTCGAGACTTGCTAACTGGCCTGTGAATAACTTCAACGACTCCACCGTGCGCTCTCGGCTCAAGGGGAGGCGGCGGAGCCGAAAGTTGTAGGGGGACGGCGACCCGGGCTCGGGGAGGGGTTCTCGTTCGATCGACCCATTCATCCAGGTGGCACTGGGCAACGAGTCGCTCGAGAAGTGCTTTGTACGGCCGACAGGCAGTGGTATAGTGCCCCTTTTCTTCATGGTAGGAGCATATTCCCCTATGGGACTCATCCGAGCCCAGCTTCTCCTCCGGCCAATCGAACCACTTCTTCTTGCCAATAACTTTGAGGAGCTTATAGATCGGCTCCTTGAAGACCGTAGTCTCAGCTACGTAGTCATTGTCGTTCCGGGGGGGTCGTTCCCATCCTCCCCCTCCGTGGTTGTTATTGTTGTCTCGGTAACCTCCGCCGCCGTACCCTTCGTAGTCATTGTCATTCCGGGGGGTTCGTTCCCATCCTCCCCCTCCGTAGTCATTGTATCCTCTGCTCCCGCCGCTGTTGTTCCCTTGGTATCCTTTCTTAACACTGTTCACCTGTTTCTTGGCCTCCCTTGGCGAGCCTTTGGCTCCCGAGGCTTTGGAAGACCTACTGAGGAGGATTTCCTCGTAGTCTCTGAATTTCTCCACGGTGATCATCAAATCTCTCATGTCTCTCGGCGGTCGGAGCATGAGCTCTTTGAATAGTTCGGACGCATCATCCAACCCGATCTTGAAAGAGGTGGCGGCGATCTTCTGGTCGCAGTCCTCAACTAGGCTGTAGGTTTCCCAATAACGGGTGACGTAGTCTTTCAAGGCTTCCTCCGGGCCCCTCCTCATCGTGATCAACGCGTCGATCGTCTTCGGCTGGACGTTGCTTGTCACAAACCGAGACGTGAACGCGCTCTCGAGCTCGTCATAACCGTTGATGGACCCTGGCATTAACTTGCTGAACCACAGGAGGGCAACATTCCTGAGGCTCATCGAGAAAGTTTTGCACATGATTGCATCGCTGTAACCGAAGAGCTCGGTTATCTGCCGGTACTGTTGCACGTGATTGTGAGCGTCCGTGGTCGGCTCGTACTTGTTGAATTTTGGGAGCCTGAAACCAGGGGGAGGAAGTGCCTCGGTGATCTCCCTAGTGAAGGGAGACTGTCGAGCCTTATCGAGCCTTTCGTTTACTAGGCCCGGCCCGGGTCGGTTAAGGTCTACTGTTTGGAATTCCCCACACGTACGCTTTGGTGGAACCCTGGCGTCCTGTGGGCACTCGCGGTCACCAGGGTGCATATTGCTGCGCTCGGAGGAACGCCTTTTGAGCGGCTGTATCACATTGTTCCCGTGCAGGGGTGGAGCCCCAGTTTCGGGCTCGGGGAAGAGCGTCCTAGTTTCCCCCGTCCGTGTGTTCATCAACACCATGTTGCCCGCTTCGTTGCGCAGCTCGTAAGTTTCCCCGGGGTGAAGCCCCTCGCTAGCTCTAGTGTGTGCTCCACCCACCGAGGCTGCCTGCCGTTCCATCGAAGGCTCAGGTCCCCGGGGGTCCCTCCGATCCACCGATCGGTCATGCCGACGGCCATCCTTCCGATCGATCGATCGGCTAGGGTGGTCTCCATCTCTCTGCTCCTCCGAACCATTTTGGCGGTTGTTACCCCTGCGGTTGGTTGTACCGTCCGCAGGTGCTTTTCCCCGGTTAAGACGTCGCTCGAGATCCCGAGCGGCCTGTTGGTCCCGGTCGTCTTGCGAATTAGTTTGGTTCGGGGTCCTGTCGCTCGATGCCGTGGCACTATGCGCTGGACGCGTTGTTCGTCGAGCGTCGTTTCTCGTGTGATCCCTTGTCGCCATGTGCCTCGGCAAGATGACGTGGGATGTGCCCTGGTTGTCCACTTCAACCATCGCACCGAGGCGTGCAAACACCGGCGCTCGGTTGCTCTCGGTCGTGATGGCAGCCGTCTGAGTCCTCCGAGACCTCGCCCGCCCCTGCGTCCTGGTGGGAACAGGTGGATTGTGAGCTTTTTTGAGCAACGCGACCTCGTTCCTCAAGATCGCCATCTCAGCTTCCATCGTGAGAGGAGGAGGAGGAGGCAATAATGTGTGAGGACCCCCCTGGGGTTGTAAGATCTCGTAGGGACCTTACACTGCCATCCATGTGGAAGAGGACGTTGTTGCTAGCTCCGGCGGCGTTGGATGCCACCGTAACGATCCCTTCCCTGTTCAACATGGGGGAGAGGGAGAGGCCTAAGTCACTCCTAACTTCGTGATACCTCCGGCGTGCGCTTTGAGTGGTAAAGTTACCATCAACGTCAAAGGCGTCCAGACCCAAGGTGAGGTCAGCCATGGCTGGAAAGCTTAGTAGAAAGAGGTCTGAGTGAGGGAAGAACCACCACTAGAGTGAATAGAGAGGCTGAGAAGGACAGTGAAGTCCCCAGCAGAGTCGCCAATTGTGGGGGTAGCTTCGCCGGAGTGACCTCTTTGGACTGTCCAAGATGCTGAAGGAAGGGGGGAGCCGCTGTGGCCTCACCGTGATCCTGGCCGCTGAGCAAAGCAAACAACCTGCACACTGAACAACCGCGTTAGTGCCTAGCCCGGACGGTGGTTGCCCGGGACGGCACTCCGACGGCCTAGTTAGTGATCGGAGAAGACGATGTGTGATAAATGTAGGGAGAGAGAGTGAGTTAAGAGAGTTTAATGAGGAGAGAGACCGCCTTTAATACGGTAGGTGAGTGGGGTACTTATAGGCACCGTGGGGCGTACCTCTTACGCCCCCCGGGTAGCTCACGCGCGCTACCCACTCCTGACACTTCAATCCCATCAAGTATGGCCCTGCAACGAGCATTTACACCTTGGTTGCCCTCGAGCACTGGGATTTGGCTCACGTCACCACGTCACACCTGTCTTTCATTTGAGCCAACGCGTGTGGGCGAAGCAACCGGGCACCCACCGTGACGCTGCAGGTGTAGCCCTCTGACTAGTAGGTGGGTGCCATTAATGCTTGTTGCAGGCTGTCGGACACGCTCGGAGCCGAGCCCTAGTGCTCTCCGTCCTGTGCTCGTATGGCTGAGGCTGTGACAACCCGAGCCCGATCTCGACGCCCTCAGCGAGGCTGCCAGGCGTTCCCCTGAGCGCTACCCTCTACCGAGGATGGGCTGGGTGTCACTCCGTACCCAACTATGCCCCGATCTCGGGCTAAGTCCATGGTATCACACATCCGAGCGCCCACAGGGGCGCGGTCTCGGGTGTGTGTTACAACGCCGGCTACCGTCGGCCAAAGTTGACAGTAGTGAACCTCGCAGTGGGTAGGGGGCCAGACGGACCATGGTGAGCCCGGTTGCTACACGCATGTTGCTGCACGGGCTACGGATCCCCTGTTCCCTTTCTTCTTTAACCCTCCCTCAACTCTCTCGCTCTCTTCTTAGACGAGTATTTTGAACAACTTCTAAAACGAGTTTAAGACTCCTAATTATGTTCTCGTCTATGTTAACTCAACTCCATATTGGATGTAATTTGATGAGGAGCTTGCAGAAACATGAGCTTTAATTCGACTAATAAAGAAAGGGGATTTTGAACGGTACATGCAAAAGAAATTGATGGAGCAATAGAAATCATTGTGAAGTTGCACGATCCATAAAGCACGGAGGATTGGATACAAAGAAAGAGGACTTTGTGATTTGTTATTAAGCAATTGTATTTCCTCTTTTCTTCAAATCAATCAGGCAATTTTATTAGTGTTAAGGCTATGTACATTGTTAAGAAATATTGTCCCACATTGCTTAGGAGATGAATGAGTGATCACTTAATATATGCTGGGACCTCTCCACTCATTGCCAATTGGTTTTGAGTTGGATGTTTCCACAATCACCAACTAAATTTTTGTCACCAAAGTTTACACATTTCCGTTGCAAATGGTTTTTCGAGATGAAAAATCTTGTGCGCCCACTTACTTAGTCAGCAAATGTGTTTGGCAACGAAATAGGTTTTGGTTGCCAAAAGTCGTAATCAGCTTAACGTAACAGTTAGTTGCCAAATTGTCTTTTTTGCTGACTACAAATGTGGTCGACAATTACAATTGCCATGTGGTGTTGCATTTACAAAAGGAAAAAAAAAATGCCACATGGGCAGGATGTGGAATCTTATAGAATCCCACTTTTTCTTTTAAAAAACTTGCAAATTTTTGCCAAGTTTTGAACCATGACCACTTGAACGCTCACATGCACTTAACCACTAGGCTACCAAGGTAATTTTACTGAGGTTAGGTAAATTAATACTTACATGTTTAGGAGTAATAAGGTGAATGCTTAATGAATATTTATCTTTTTTTATATTAGTTGTAAATATTAAATGCTTACAATATAAAATAACATCTACATATGTATATAACTTGCCTTTTTAAACAATAATACCGGACATTTGCTGACCAATTATGAGTCTAGTCACCAAATGATGATTTCGGCAGCCAAAGGTTTTTCGTGACAATTGTTTTCTTCTCCGACCAAAGTGGAATAATAGACTAGTATTTGTATTTTGCCTTTCTCGATCAACTTCTTTATACTCCAATGGGTATAATTATGACCACTCTTACTCTCAAATTGTACTAAATAGTAAATAATAGTATGATAAAATTTAACTCCTTATTTTCAAATATATGTGAGAATGAGCTTTCCCAATTGATATGCGTGAATGAGCTTTCCCAATTGATAAGCAATTTATTTTGATATATATGTATGTGAATCCAAGGGGTTAGTCTTGAGATCAAGGCTTAAGACTTAGGAGCTTTAAGTTTGCTCTCTCCTATGTTCGAAAACTCCTAGGTGTTATCAACTAATACGGACGCAACTGTTAAAACAAACAACTCCTATGTAGCCAATAGTCTACAAGGGATTTTGCCCTAAGCTTAATTGGACTCTTCTCTGATGGATGGTTGGATTGTGTCCCCTACTATTAGTCAACATGCGCATAAACTGGCTCAAACATATTGTATTATCTATATGAATAGGTACATAATAAAGAAAGCATGTGGAGTAGGATGACATGATAATTTGTGAATTGAAATTTATGATGTCAATAAAATTCTCAAAGCTACCAATTGACTATTGTATATGATTTTTAGGCTTTCACCCAGGCGAATAGGCAACATTATTAGCAAGCTTTTTACCTGTTCTTAAAACGTAAATTAAACTATCAAAAGTCATTTTATGAGCATTCAACTCATTGGAACCGTTTGTGAATATGTTGTTGTAATTCGTTGGTAACTTGGGACCACACGTCAAGTTTTCGTCTCAGCAAGGAAAACGCAAAACTTTTTTTGAAAAGAATTTGGCACTATGGTTTGAGTGTTAATACTACAAGAAAAAGTACAACCACCGACTAAGATTATGGTCAAAATTACACTTTTTCGTCGCCAATGGTTTTTCAAGACTAAAAACCTTGGTCACCCAATTAGTTGGCCAATGTGTTCGGCGACTAAAATAGCTTTTGGTCGCTAGAAGTAGTAATCAACAACCAAGTTTTGTCGATGAAGAACGTGGTTGCAAAAAAGAGTTGGTTGCCAAATATTGGACCTTTTTATTTATTTATTATTATAATTGGATGTCCGGGCTACGCACCTCGACTAATTCCAGGGTCCTAGAAGTAACGATCGTGCATAACCCCCAGGGCCCCCAAGAGTTTACTGGCAAGGGGAATCGAATTGAGACCTTAGATGAGAGCAAACCCCTAGGTCATTAACCAAATGGACCTTTTTGCCGACTAAATATTTAGTCTCTAATTAAAATTGGTGGTGTTGCATTCACCTTATCTATTGAACGGTGGGTGATGAATGGTCAAAAGTGCATGTTTATTCCATTAATTTTGGGTAGTATTGCACTTTTATTATATTAGTTCTCCTAATTTATGCTTGATTATTAGTAACTGATTAATTTTATCTTTGCAAAAAAATATGGGGATTTAAGACGATTTAAAGAGCTTTGGAGTTACTATAAAACGAGCCCAAGGATAATTGGATAAAGATGGGAGATAAGTGCCAAAGAAGAAGCCCAACACATGTTTTCTGCATTGAAAAGAAGGGTTCAGCCCAATATATGATGGCCCATCACTCGATTCCACACATTAGAGCCATATTTGGACTTCTCTAGCACCTTAAAGTTGGGCCCATTATTAAATCCGAATTTTCATTAATTATTAGGGTTTTGCTTGTTTTAGTGATGGCTACTATTATAAATAGATGCCAAACTCTAGTAGGAGAGGGATCTTTTTGCCTCTTTCATTATTTTGTTTCTTGTTTTCTTCATGGAAGGCTAAAAACCCTAGCTAAGGCTAAGGGTGAAACCACAACAATACTATGGTATTTTGTGAACGATTCTTCGAGCTTTCATGTGATATTCATTTTATTTGATTTGATTCAAGTTTATAGTAAGTTATTGTTCTGTACAATTTATTGATTTTTCGTTAACTCCGGGTACGAATAATGCTTTGAATTCCCTGCGAACAATTAACGAGTTCTGTTATGTTTTTTAATCAATCAATTTTATGAATTTATCTTTTTAGGGTTTCTATTAAAAAATAATCGTTTCATCTTCCGATTAAGAGAATCTTTTGTATTCATCTTAATTGAGTTATAACAAAAGAATCGTTGGCAAATATCGTGGGATTGTTGTGCGTGGATCCTAAAGCCTTAGTATTTTCCAATATTGTTTCTCAAATCAATTCTCAGTTTACAATCAATCAAACCTTCAAAACTCTCTCTTTAGATCAGTTTTGAGGGTGAAGCTTGGTGTGGGTCTCTAACGTCATAGAGACTCCATATTGTGTTTCCTACCAACAAATTTGGCAGCTTATATCTTCTTTAATCTATTAGTATATGTGATATATTAATCTTTCTTTTACAATCAGTAGTTTGGGGATTTATAAGGTCATTGTGGGTCAGCCCCGGCTTCACTCTTACTTTTGTTTTATTTAATCTTGTGCTCTAATCAAACTTTGTCTCTGTGGATCGATCTCGGACTATCCGAGTTTATTACTTTGCGACATCCTGCACTTGGGATTGCAATATAAAAGTCGCAGCAGTGGGATTGTATCTCGTAAATATTAGTTGATTGTGCGCGTAAAATGACTCGGTCATATTGAGTTATCAAAGGAAATATGTACCTAATAAAGAAAACACATGTAGAGTGGGATGACGTGATGATGGTTTGCAAATAGAGATTTATGTTGGCGTGTGGGCACTCGTCGCGCTACATGTACTTCTCAATGGTCACATGACCACCCGAAAAATAATTCCTTATAATAAATGTCAATTTTTTTTTTTCATTTGTCATTCCTAATACATGGGGGAGGGGGGAATGAAATTCGATCCCGGGATGCAGTGTGGAACATCCAAGAGCTCTACCGCATGAGCTAGCCACCACTTGCAAATATCAAAATTTTAGGTTAGTTCTTTTTTGAACACTCTGCCCAAATAAGAATGAACCAGAACATATCTTTGAAATATCCGTGCGAACCTAGTCGCTGCATAATTTTTACAAAAAAATAGTAGTAGTGTATTTATGCTCCGATTTTATCTTGCTTGGCTCAAAATACAAAAATCCATTGAGAACAACTTGAACATTTTATATATTCATTGTGTTTAATTTGGTCGCATTTTACACAATATAGTACATGAATCTTTTCAAATATATGATTGGTTGGTAGAACCAGCAGAGTTAAGATAATTTTTGAACACCTCAACACCATATTAAATTTTTTTAGAGCCGCCACTGAGTGTGGGGAATAATTGTAGTGGTAAACGTGGGGGTAGTGGGTGGGTCTGGGTGTTGTTTACCATACCGAGTTGGGCCACCAAATGTGCTTTTGCTTTGTGTTTATTATTGGGTTACAACAATAACATATTTTAATGGCTTTAAAACCTCATTGGACCACTTGTTTTGGTTTCAAAAGACCCCTACTCAGCCTAGTACTAAAAATTATTGGGGTGCCCCCTTTTTCTGGGCTATTTCTGGATGCCCTAGGCCTAGGCCTCTTGGGCCTTGCCTACCACTCGGGGGAAGAGGTGGCACTGTCAGCAGGCTTTGTACATGTTCTTAAATTGTAAATTAGGCCACGAAATTCACTTTATAAGCACTGCAATATACTTAGAAGAGAATGAGTACTCTACCTTCAATTTGGGTCTTGCAGTGAGATTTGAAAAGGTGGCGAAAAAAATTTGGTGGAGAAGATGACATTGGAGGGAAGTCTTGTTGAGCTTCGACCGAGTTGGTGATGTATAACATTACCTAAGCCTTCTCTTAGTTTATGTGGTCATGAATTTGACTTCAAAATGTTACTCTCTTTTGTTACACAAGAAAGCCCACCTTCAAAATTTTATTCTCTCTTGCTAAAACCTTAAGCTATTTTTCTCACAATAGCACTCTCTCTCTGAAATTTTACAGTAGCTAAAGTGTGAGTGAGGACGAATTTGAGGGCATATACGTGTTAGAAAATTATCCTAAAAGCCATACTTTTATGTAATGAATTAATATTTAATTAATTATTAATTAATCAATTTTTCCCTTTCTGACGAGAATCTTTTATGGACAATATTTGCATGATATTGTTATATGTCGTGCATGTGTGTCTCACACGAAAGATTGAGTCATCGGCTTTTGTGGAATATAAGTTTTGGTTCACAATCTTCGATGAAATTTGACACGCCATTGTAGCACAATATTTTAGTAGGTCTGTCTTGACTATGGAAAACAGTTTAAGTTTCAACTCATAATGCTACTACACTTTGTGTGTATTGAACATAACTGCCTTAAAGTAATTGTCTTAATATTGACATTATAAGATAATCACCTTATGGTTATTATGAATATTCATGCTCTTAATTCAAAGATAATTAGTAGATTACGTTTAATGTTGCTGATTTTGATCCATTAAAGAGTGAGATCCCCTTTAGGGTCAATAGTCTTGGTGAGCAGGGGCGGACCTACACAGAGACAGGGGGTCAACTGACCCCACAAATCCCTACAGACATGTACATATATTGCTGGACATTTTAGGAATTTTGCCCCAAGATCCTATATTCTATTCTCTAAATCTTGCCCTAAAGAATACGAAATATTTACAACCTTGCCTAAATGGTTCACTGTATCTCTTTTGATCTTTTCCTTTTTTTTTTTGGTGGTCGCACCATTTTTTAACACACTCTCCCTCATAGGCAAAAAATGGAGCACAACCACACATCATATATATGTACTCCCTCCGTCCCTTAATAAGTGTAGACATTTCCATTTTGGGCTGTCACTTAATAAGTGTGTGTTTTGAAAAGTTAGTGGGTACATTTCCTATTTTGCCCTTAAAAGTGGATTCCTTTTTGAAAAGTTAGTGGGTATTATTATATTGATAAGGGTAAGTAGTGGAAAGTAGATGTAAAAGTTGTAAAAGTTGATGTGAGAGAAAATAAGTTGGAATTACGAGGTAACACACTTAAAAAGGGACGGAGGGAGTATTTTTTTTGAGCTCTTACTATTTTTTAATTTCCCTCTTTCTCTCACTCTCTCTTCCCCAAATGACATGACATACCACTTTTTGCTTATATATATATATCTTTCTTTTGGTCTATTATTCTAATGTACTCTATCTGTCCAATTTTAATAATCTCTTACGAAAAGACGTTTAATTTTTAAAAAATAAAATAAAATAAAGAACTTTCGTTCATAATTTTTGAATTTTTTCTCACCAAATTAAAGAACTAATTGTGATCTTTAAATTAGTATGAAGAAACTCAAAAAATCATGTGCAAAAAAACTTTAATTTTTGTCTGAAAAAATTGCATTTACTTTCGTAGAGGACCATCAAAATGGAACGAATGGAGTATATGCTGCATAGTCTTGACCCCACTGATGATAAATCCTGCGTCCGTCCCTATTGGTGAGTTGGGTCACGGTATTATATGTATGACATATATTACTCCCTCTGTCCCAAATTATTGCTCATGGTTTGATACTCTAACTTTTTATGAATAGTACCTAATTGTACCCAAAAAAGAAAAAAGTATAAACTTTCCTTGGTTTAAAATTGGCTCTTTGTTTTGGGACAGTAAAAAAAATATTTAAAAAAGGAGCAACATTTTTGGGACGGAAGGAATAATTAGTAATGGAATCCACGTTGTGGTAGGAAATGTAATACCCCAGGTTTGGGGGTAATTGGTTATTTACATGAGTGATCTTGGGTATATAACAAACCATGTAAGAGACTACTAATACCTTGGGCTTAAGCATTTTAGGCCATGTGGTGTGGCTTGTGGATCAAATCAGGGTACTAGGCCTAGTAGTCTACATGGGGCGTTACAAATGGTATCAGAGCCCCGCCTTGGTCCAAATGGTGGGTAGGATGCGCTCTGCCACCACGGACACCAGGGGAGGTTGCTGGGACTATGCAACGAGGACGTTGCATCCCTAAAGGGGGAAGATTGTAATACCCCAGGTTTGGGGGTAGATAGTGATTAGTCTCACATTGGTTGTTTACATGAGTAATCTTTGGAATATAACAAACCATGTGAGAGACTACTAGTACCTTGGGCTTAAGCATTTTGGGCCATGTGGTGTGGCTTGTGGATCAAATCAGGATACTAGGCTAGTGGTCTACATGAGGCGTTACAGGAAACCTGCAGGGATTGATGATATCCCCCTCAGGTAAGCTTATAGTTTGATTATGTCTACCCTTGCATGTGGATATTTGTATTTGACATATCGAATATGTTAAGTGGAAGATCTCAAAGAATAAGATGTTAATTAAATATAATTGTTAATAATTTAATTTAATCAACGGGTATCTGTAATCTTAAAGTGGGGAGATATTTACGTATTTAATAACATGGAGCTCGAAACACATTTGAGATAAGGATGGAAGTGTAATTTTAATATTGTTGTGTAAAATTTGTGAAATAAGAAATATAATCCTGATACGATTAGGGTTTCTTATTTGCACAAGGAGACCGGTTGTATTTCTCCTCAGGTCCTTGCCCTAGCCCTATAAAGATACCATTATGTTCTATAGGATCTCACACACTCATTCAGAATATCAGAAGAGAGGCTGAGAGAGAGAGAGAGAATAAGGAGACCACGTAGGAGTCCACGATTCGCTACGTAATTGAGGTATAAGGGAATACAACAGAAAATTGTGAGGTACTTTCGAGCGAAGTTCGTAGCGTATAGTAATCGGGTCTGTTGAGTTCAACAAAGAAACAAGTGGATCAACGTTTGTATCGAGAGAGTTGAGGTAAACCCTAATTCCACCTTGTAAGGTTTTAAGTTTTTTTTTTTTGTTGTCTAATCTGTACGCATCATTACTGGGTTCTGGGATTTGGTTTCTAACAATATGGAGATGAGTGAGATTTTTGCATGAGACTAGCATTGACCACAATGCCAAGTGTGCCCCACTTTCCGTCTCCATTTTTGGACTTGTCATTTGTATTTGATTGAGTTGCTCTCATAACTTTATAGACTTGTTTCTTCTTTTGTGTGACTTGAACCCCAGAGGCCTGTACATCCATGTGAGAGTATTAGTTGCAGGGCCCACTTTTTTTTTTCTTCCATTTTTTGACTTGCCATTTGTATTAAATGGATTTGCTATCATAATTAACTTCATGAACGTGTTCCTTGTTTTTGTTTGACTTACACCTCAAAATAAGGGCAAATGGTAAAACGGCCGGACAAGTAATGATACCATGTATTGGTCAATTGTTTCGAAGCATATCATGGTTTTTGGTGATTTCCAAACTTGGCACCATCAAAGTGGTAATTACTTCCATTAATTGCCACTAGTTGGTAATTTTCCCTGAATTATGATCTTAGGATATTTAAAAGCTCTCCGATCCATTCCTAATAATATCTCATCTTTTTCCGAGTAATTGATACGACTTGAACATTTAACGACTTGGATCAAGTCTTACATATTATTCCAACTAATCGCAAAAGAAATTAAATCTAGCTCGAGTTTGAACAATTCGTTTTCTTCCGTTGCCTAATCTTATTGCGCTAAGTAAAACTCAACGAACTTCAATTAACATATGTGTTCGCCGTATGCATGCTTATATATATAGGAAAGATGTACATAGACAATAAGGTAAAGAGGATGGGATGATAAGTCATCAACCTACCCTCGAGAAACGAAAATATGAGAGGCCAACATGGCAATGTTTGGAACACAAAACATAGTGAGAGCACTAAAACAAGTAATGCTTACAGTACTGCATTAATACAGGGGAGCTTTAGGCACCTTCAGCTTCCTGATTCCGTGAAGACTTCTTTTGATATCCTCCACTGCATAATCTCGTAGGTCAAAACATACCTTGGTCCACAAATATAAGATATGTTGATCACGATTGAGTTCAAATCTATGTATGATTTGATAACTGCATCAAGTGTTAACAACTCGGACAAAATTTTTGATTTTATTTGGAAGAATGCATCTCCCTTCAGAGTTCAATGCTTTGGTTGGTTAGCTTGTCTGGGAAAAGTTAAGACAACTGATTTTTTTATTCAGAACTGGAGTGATTCATAACCTGGAGGATGCCAAATGTAAATTCTGTAACTCAAATCAGGAAACACAGACCACCTGTTATTCCACCGTAAACATGTCTAGGATGTTTGGTCAGACATTATTCACTGGTGGGGTATAAAGTGGGTCACTCCCCAATCTTTGCTTGCCCTCTTAATTTGGTGGAAGGATTGGAAGCTCAGTGCTAAAAAGAAATCGATCTAGAATTGTATTCCTTTTGCTGTCATGTGGACCGTGTGGAATAAAAGAAATGCATGTGTTTGATAAAAAGAATCCAAATTGGGGAGAGGTTAAGGAGTTGATCAAGACTAGAGTGGGTTTTTGGGTAAGAAATAAGGAGGGTTGGAAAGATTAATTACTCAATTGAGGATTTTATATTCAGATTCAAAAGCATTTTGGATTCCATTTAAAAGGGTTGGGCTGTGTGGGTGGGGGGTTTTGGGTTGGGTGTGTTGTTGTTGTTGTGTCTGGGTGTGTCTGTCTTCTTTTTTGTTTTCTGTGTCTCTTTGGGTGCGTTTTGTTTTTGGGTGTGTTTGTCTTCTTGGGGAGTCTCTGGGATATTTTCTGGGTTCTTGTTGTCATTGGTTGCTCTTGTCTTTGGTGGCTTTGTCTTGTTTCAGTTGTCCTTTTCTGGGTCAGGTGTGGGTTTGCTGTTGTTTGGTGGTTTTTGTCCTTTGCGGGTGTCTTTGTTGCATTCTGAGTATGCGTCTATTTGTGTCTGATGTGTTTGTGCTCTCTCTTGGGGTTTGCTATTTGATCCTTGGTGCATTCAATTTATACCTTGGAGCATTAGTATCATACTGCTGTTGTTGTAACTCTAGAATGGAGAACTGTTGTTTTTATGTTGGAGATCAATTTTGGTGATGCTACAAATGCATTGGTGGGTTGGAGAACTATTTGGTGGTGCTGCTTTCATCAGAATTGGGTGAGTTTTTGTTATTGTACGGAATGGTTTTATCATGTGCTAGTAAAGTGCGGCTTGAAATGGTTAAACTTGAAACGAAGCCTTGAGGTAAGGAGCTGCTAGTGCTAAGGAGTGTAGAGCACACTCTAGCAGTAGTGTGGTGCTGCTAAATTTGATCTGGCTCATGTCATCTAATCCAAGTGAAGTGAGGCTAGTGCAAATGGGGAAATGACGCTGGATGCTCTGGTTATTCAGGTGTCATTGGAAATGCTCAGATGGATCCAGGGTTAATTATTTTTATCTTGCTCTTTTTGCTTCTTGTTGTTGATTTCTCATCAACTTATTTGGGTCGGATGCGGCATATGATTGTCGAGGAGAAAAGGTCCCAACTATCCAACATAGTTGGGATATTTTCTTTCTCATTAATAAAATTCTTGTTGCTTTTCAAAAAAAAAAAAAAAACGATTCGAGTTCAAATATTTGATATTGCCGGCCATACTAAAATTGTGCTAATGAAAGACTTTGTCTAAGGTCAGTGATTGAGAGGCATGTACATTTTCTTTATGGATACAATCACTGGACTTAATTAAGGAATATTTGTATGTCTTCACAAGGAAATAACTATCAATATTCGCTACGGTGACTTTGAACCGTTCCCATATATATAGCAGGAGAAGTATAAGATGAAAGTCTTTCGAATTATTTTTATTTTATGAATCCCATTATTTCTGCAAGTTTGGCCGGCCCTTATTAATTAATCAGTCAAATAATCTCTAATTGGTGACAAATTACATTTGAGATGGGGCAAAAGTTCATTTCTATCCTCCCAGGCGCAGCCTCCTAAAAACAAATTATTTAGTACAGTACTTAATTCTGCGGTATCGCCACGTTGTGCCTGAACACTCTTTTATAATACACTTTCTAAAGAATCTATGAATCACTGTATAAATCTTACAGAATTGTGCGGTATTGGAGGGATTTGGGTACCACGTAACGGTGCCTCAGAATAACTACTCGGCTCCTACACTAAGTCAACATAAGGCAAATGGGGGCATAGCCTTTAGGCCCTAGGTTTAGGAAGGCCTCAAAATTTCCAGATGTAGGAGTAGTATATATTATATATATATAGTACGCTTCCAGTCCGGACGTCCGGATTTTAATAAAATCCGGACCATTATTTTTTCGTCACTTTCCAGACCAAATCTCGACAATCCGAACCGTTAGATGTGTTTAAAGCGTGTTTTTAAAGTCCAACACGAGAATTCGTGAAAAAGAACACTTGAAAGGGGTTGATCAGAGCAGTTTTTGTTAAAAACGCTGTATCTCACGTTGGACCTTAAAAACACGTTTTAAACACATCTAACGGTTCGGATTGTCGAGATTTGGTCCAGAACAATGAGGTCCAGATGTTATTGGTTTGGATGGGAAGCTTGGTGTATATATATATATATATAAACACAAAGGCCGTAGATAAAGTTTTATGAAAAAGTGCTTGGATGAAGCCCTTCCCAGTCATTTTTTTTGATGATTCCTCGCGGGTACCCTTAAAAATGCATTTTAAACACATTGAACGGTTCGGATCATCAAAATTTGATTGGAAAATGGTAGGTCTGCATTTAAATAAAATAAGGTAGTCCTTACTAGATCGGGATTGTGTATATATATATGCAGTCCGGATCCTGTAGGGGCTTCCTTACATAACTATGTAAGGGAGAAAACGTTACATAACGATCGAAGGCCTGGCAAAATGTTAGGGTTAGGGTTCGGTTGAAAATTAGACTAAGAGACGAGAGAAGAGAGAGAGACACGAGACCTGGTAGATGATGGGTCTTCGATTTGCAAGATTTCTTCACGGTTCTTCTCTTCTTCGATCGTTCTTCGTCTGCTCTGTTCTCTGTCTCTCTCTTCGTCTCTCACTTCTCTCACAGTCGTGTGAAAGGGATAATGGACCCCTGAAGGGGAAAGTGAATGGGAGGGAAGGGGGGTCATGACCTCTTCACCTCTTGACCCCCTTTTTAAGTGGTAATCTAATCTGAGCCGTCCCTCTCCTTCCCTTGCATCCAACGGCTGTGTTTAAAAGGTGTTTTCAAGGGTCACCGCGAGAATTTGGCAAAAAAAAATACCCGGAAGGGCTTGATCGGAGCAGTTTTTCATAAAAACGCTATAAATGCAGTTTTATGAAAAACTGCTCCGATCAAGCTCTTCCCGGTATTTGTTTTTGCTCATTTCTTGCGGGGACCCTTAAAAACACCTTTTAAACACATCTACCGGTTCAGATCGTCGAAATTTGATCCGAAAAGTGGAGGTCCGCAACTTAGCTCGTTGAGGGATCCCTCATTAGATCGCCTTCCTATATATATATATATATATATATATATATATCACCCATACACCCCCTCTAAGTTTCAAGTTTCACTCGGTCATTCCCTGCACGAAATTTTTGTTACCACCAGACCCCTTCTATCTTTCCAAAATTTATCCCAAGACCCCTTCCGTCTCGAACCTCAAAGTTTCAAGTCATGTTTTGATGATTCAAACTGTTCAAGTTGTTTAAAACTTGTTTTTAAGGGTACTCTCAAGAAATTAGCTAAAAATATGACCGAAAAGTGCTTGATCCAAAGAGTTTTTCATGATCCAAAGAGTTTTTCATATTCCCGGTCATATTTTGAGCCGATTTCTCTCGGGGTACCCTTGAAAACATGTTTTAAACAAGTTGACTGGTTTGGATATAAAAAATTACGGTTCTAGTTCTAGATGGAAGGCTGACGGAAGGGGTCTTAGGGTAAATTTTGAAAGATAGAGGAGGTCTGGTGGTAACAAAAATTCGTGCAGGGGTGGCCGGGTGATTAGCCATATATATATTCACATAACCCTCATCTACATATTTTTCTGTGATTGCGTTTGTGGGTACCTAATTTTTAGTTCAACTTTTCTTTTATGTAAGTTTCACATAACACCCTCATCTACAATTAATTTCACATCCCAATTTTCTGTGATTGTGTTTGTGGGTACCTAATTTTTATTTCAATTTTTTTTTTATGTAAGTTTCACATAACACACTCATTTACAGTTAATTTCACATCCCAAATTTTCTTTGATTGCGTTTATGGGTACCTAATTTCATCCCAATTTTTCTGTCATTGCGTTTGTGGTTACCTAATTTTTATTCCATTTTTTCTGTGATTGCGTTTGTGGTTACTTTATTTTCATAACATTTTAAGGTGCTCTCTTAATAAAACTTTTTAAATTTATTTAAAAATCCCCATCTTCCCACAATTTTATTTTTCATTGATCTCTTTCTCTGTCGACCCCTTTCTCTTTTTTTTCTTTTTTCCTTTTAACTCGCTCCGAATTTCCCAAACGAAAAAAAAAACATGTTTTAACTTATGGAAAGTTCAATCAAAAAAAAGAAAAACATGTTTTTTTTTTCTTTTTCTTTGTCTCCCTCGAATCCTTTCTTAGTCGTTACTTACCTAAGAAAACATAAAACAAACAATTTATATGGCCAAAACTTGATTAAAAAAAAAAAAAAACTCAAAAGGATTACTTAGGTAAAAAAATATAATACAATAGCCGATGAAAAAAATATATATATAATACGATGCACACATGATTAAACGATAAGCTGCGTGCTTTTGTTCATATTTTTTTTGTCAATGTTCGACTTGCACACGCATTGCGTTTGCCCCGACCTCTAGTAAGGAAAGAAAAGCACAGGAACTGATAAAAATTGACGAGTTTACTCTTTTATCCTTCCTTTTTGAAATGAGACAATTAATGCAATGATGTTTTAAACGATTCACAAGAGAAAAATAAAAATATGACAAGTGCAATGATGCGAATGTGCCAGTGTTTGAACTGGTATTCAGTGTGTACTATATATATATAACACCGAGAGAGAGAGAGAGAGAGAGAGAGAGAGAGAGAGAGAGAGAGAGAGAGAGAGAGAGAGACGCATAAGCTCATTTGATTGTTCAGGTGCATTCTCTTCCTTCTAAGTGTCCATCCATCAACATGTCTCTCCATGTACTCCTCTTGTTTCTTTCAGGACTCCTATTACTACAACCCACACTAGTAACAAGCACCACCACCACCATCACCGCTGCTATCGATGCTATAACCGATTCCAGCTTCAACAAAACCAAGCCCGGCTGCCCACTCATGTGCGGAAACCTAACCGTCCCTTACCCTTTTGGCATAGGGTCGGACTGCGCCATCGGCCCGTGGTTTGAAATCAACTGCAGCAGTACTAGTTTTTCCGACCCTCCAAAGCCCTTCCTGGGCAGTGGGAACCTTGAGGTCCTATCCATCTCGGAAACCAAACTCCGGGTCCGAAACATCGTCACTACTCGGTGCTACGACAGCAACGGGAACACGACCATATATATCGAATCCTACACGTGGTTGGGGGCGTACAACTCTTCCCCATTCACATTTTCGGGCTCCGCGAATAAGTTCACGGTCGTCGGCTGCGATGACTTGGGTATTATCTCCGGGCTTTCTCAAACCCAGAACGTCACTAGTGGATGTGTGACCACATGCTCCAACAGTGCTGACGTGCCTGTAATTGATGGGAATTGTACCGGGATTGGTTGCTGCCAAACCGATATCCCAAAGGGGCTGAAGGTGTCCAATTTTACCCTTGGTAGCTTCTACGGTCATACCGAGGTTCGGATTTTTGTTCTCCTTTTTCTTGAAAACCAACAGGTGAAAAATATTTTTAACCATACAAAAATTTCCCTTAATTAATTCAATTAAGGAATCAACTTTAATTTTAAAAGGGTGAAGAAATTCAATTTTTTGGGCACATTAGGTACTTTGTTGTAGAATCCCATGTGATGTACGGATGTACCTCTCTATTTTTTTTTTTTCCCACGAAGGTTTTCTTTAGGGATCTCTAGAAAACATGCATTGCACCGTCTAGTTGATCCAGTTGTGGGTTCACTTGCATCATATTTAGACAAGTCTTCTTCTTAAGATAATAACCATTTGAAAAATCATTCTGTTTTATCTTATTCTTATGCCGCTTGCAGGTTTCGTCGTTTGACCCCTGTGGCTATGCGTTTCTGGGGGAGCAAGATAGCTTTCAGATCGCCGGTGCATCAGATTTTTCTGACCCCACAACTTTCGTGACCCAAATTATGGATAAAGTACCCATGGTACTAGATTTTGTGGTTGGAAATGGGAGCTGTGCTAAAGCCCAGAACTTGGCTGGATTTTTGTGCCAGCAGAATACTGAATGTTGGACTCCTCCTGATAGTGGCCATGGAGGATATCTTTGCCGCTGCTCTAGTGGTTACGAGGGCAACCCTTATCTCAATCCTGGATGCTCAGGTTTGTTACTGGTGCTTAATCATATTATTGTACTTTTCCTAAATCCATATTATGCAATGCAGTAGAAGAGAAATTTGTAACAAGAACGATACGGACCACCTAGAACAATTAGTGCTCTGTCAGCTCGTTTTAAATCTCCACATTTAATTATGTCACGTAGACACTTGTGAGAGGGACATTTTAAATCATTGCAATAGATTACTTTCATATAAAATCACAAGTTCAACGTAACATTTCGTTAATGGTTTATTGGCAGATATTGATGAGTGTCAAAATTCCAACCTCAATAACTGTGTTGTGAATGCAATTTGCATCAATACTCCAGGAAGTTTTAACTGTTTGTGTCGTGATCATTACTATGGTGATGGAAGAACAAACGGAACAGGGTGTCCTCGCAAGGCCTCACAATTATCCGTGATCAAGTTCTCTCTAGGTACGTAATTGCCTAGTAATTAAATAGAACCTGCTTCAGCTCCAATTATCTTGTTGAAAAAGTCAAGAACAATATTGTTGTTAGTTTTAACATAGCAGCTACCGTAAGTATTTTGGATAGAGCTGTCGCGCATTCTCAATCGTACGTTCCATAAGAATGAGTGGTGTATTGGACCTCCTCAGCCGATATCTGGCAAATATAGGTATCGAAGTTCCCAAATTCCAACATCTTTATCTAATTGCAATATAGTTAAGATATTAGCCGATTTTTGGTATTTTGGTCACGGTTCGGATTTAAGGCTCGATTAATTGGTTCAGTTGGTTAATTGGGTCACGATTGCTATTTCTTGATTTTAACAAGTACTATAGTAGTTGGGATGATTTTGTGTTCTTTGCTGAACTAGGTTTCATAATTAATCTGGCAAAAATGTCAAACTAGGTTTCAAACTCTTGTAAAGATGTCAACTTTATGTTACAATGGCCGGCTGAATTAACAATAATTTATGATGCAACGTTTTTTTATACCCCCTAGAACACTTGTTCCTAGTCTGCTAAATTAGTACCCGTATTGCACCCAAAATACTTTCCTTATCCGTCTTTCTTTCATTACTACCCACAAGGCATGCTTGATTGTCATTGCAACAAATCAAAAACACTAGCTAAAATATTTTTTTGGGGTCTTATCTTTATCTGTTTTTTTTCAACTTTATAAGTTTTGTGTTAATTTGTTTATTTTCCCAATTCGTCTCAACAAGGGGAATTTAAAAGTAGACTTATTACCAAAACTAAAATAAGTTTACTAAAGGAGAAAATAGAGTAAATTTTGTCTTTAATTTTATTTTTCAAGTTTGGTCTAAATTTTTCTGTACTTTTTTATTCTCTTGTCAAGATGAATCCAAAATGTCAAATATTTTGCTAAAAGCTAAAAAAACTTACTAACCAGGAAAATAAGTCATTAAGTGGAACTCCATGGTGAGTGTATCTTTGCACAAATAACACTACAAGGCCGGCCATAGTGGCGTTTGGATGGCGTTTGAAGGGCAGGCCGATTAGGTGTATCCCGGGCCGAATATTTTGAACGTGTTATACATAAGTTTATCATGTAATTAACAACTTTTAAAATGTTTTGAATAATTAAAAATGATTTTGTTAAATTAAAATGCCAATTTTACTTAATTAGCAGAAGTAGTTGATTACATCATACTTAACTTGCATGAGATTAAGTTTTTTAAATATGATTACAACGTTGAAGACTGAAAATGTAAATAGAAGAGAGGGAGCTTCAACTAGTAATTGGTCTAGGGCTCGATCGATTCTTCCTTGGGGTGTCGATGTCTTCGGCCTGGAATAGTTATTCTACTTCTTTTATACCTAAAATGCCAGGTCAACAAAGTACCGTGATTGAATGGCACAAAGAAGATGATCTCCCAACCTCTAACCCAAATTTATATTCATTAGAATAAACAAAAGGATAGTAAATAAAAAAGAATGGAGTACAACATCATTGATTCTTTATCTTTTCGTTAATTTATGTGAATCTTATGAATCTCAACCTTGATCTATAATTTCTCAAACTTTAGGGGTTGACCTAAAATTTCTCAAAAGTCTTGGATCAGTAATTTCTTAAAGTGTTAGGATTTAAACTGCTGGGGTCAAATCTGCAATTTCTTGAAGTTTTGAGGGAAATTTGTAACTTACTAAGTTGCAGAATTTATTTAGAATACTAGGTAGTCAATCTTAATTTTAATTAGTTTTCCCCAGGGTAAGTCCGTTTACGAATTACGAGTAAAATAATACTTCTTCCATCCCTTTTTAAGTGTGTAGCTTTGTAATTTTACCTTTAAAGAGAAATCATCGTTACATTTTTCACATCAACTTTTATCACGATTTTTCAAAACTATCCTCCACTTTTTTCTCATTAACTATTTACCCATTAACTTTTCAAAAGGACAAAATAATAATTGTACAACCTTTTACCCATTAATTTTTTAAAATGTACACTTACCAAACGACAACTCAAAATGGAATAATTTGGGGAAAGAGAGTACAAAACTTACTTCCATGACTTATTTTGATCTACAAAATAGTTTATTAACTTTAAGGTAACTTTTTCTTTTTGCTGAGCAAAGAATGCTTTTATAAACATAATCAATAAGGGTCAAGATAAAAAACAAGATACACCAAGAATCACCAGTTAAAACACTGTCCGGAGTTCAAAACACATCAACCCTTGGTAGTAGTAAAACTGGAATAGCAGCATTGCAGTAGTGAATCAATAGAAGTGCAGCAGGCCAGCAGTAGTACCATTAGCATCGGAAGCAACAAATCCAAATAGAGCCTCAGTATTCCCCAACATCTTTTGCATCCTCATTAGACATCAGCAGTATCACCAAACGATCTTCAGAATTTTTCCAAATGTAGCTATTCTAAAAGAGCAGTTTTCCTTTGGTCATAAGATACAAGAAGAACCAGAGAAAAAGACCAGTAGCAGCGAACACCACCAACAACTTCGAATGATCAAATAATATACGCTCCCATGACCACATATATTTTACACCCATCAGGGCTCACACACCTTCTATGACTACAACACACACACACACACTTATTACATCCAAGAGAAATCAAAGAAAAGAGCCAAATGGTATCCAACATAGTATAAGAAGAACTTCCTCACCAAGATCAACTTATGCCTCATATCTTAAATGTCTTAACCCATCTAAACATCTAACATAATTCTCAACCAAATAATCTCGCAACTCGCAAGCCATGCTTTGCTTTGATCCAGAGGCCCACTCTGATTTTAACTAATTCGATGATCTTAGTGTCTAATATTATAACCTACTTAATGGTATAAATCTGAAAGGGTAAAAATCACTTAGTCCCCTCCATCTATCACTCTTCCACACATAACACCCTTCATCTTTAACCTCTATCAACCACACCCCCTCATGTTTTAACTTGCATTGCTTAGCACCAACTTGTAAGCGTTGCAAGTTAATCTCCATTTAAAGTTCATACTTTCATTTGTTCCTCATAGTTACTAACTAACAAGAAATATCTTATTTTGTAACCTTATTCTATATAGAATATATACTTATCAAAATGGGGTAACAACATTTCAAAGTACGTAGTAGGCCATGTTGACGGGCTTTAGCTTAAGCTGATAAGACTCTTTTTTTTTTTTTTAATTTGTCACATCATCTTGTATTGAGTACTTGTTCGCATATTATTACGGTTTATATTCAATTTTCCTTGATTGTAGCACGGTTAAGGAAATTTGTTAGAATTCTTCTTAAATGGAGAGGAAGTTCATTTGTTTTCAAGGGAAAAAAGACAAGAAAGGTGAAGAACAAGGAAGAATTATATCAAATGGGTATATAATGCCACTGTTCCGTGGGAATGTTCAAAACTAATTTCCGCATGTGAAACACATAGGCTGTGTTTGGTTGAGAATTTTGAGAAGAATATTTTTGGAAAAAATTTTGAGATAGTGTTTGGATGGGTTTTTGGAAAAAGTAATAATTAGAGAGAGGTGTAATAATTGGAGAGAGATAGAGAGAGAAATGAAAATAATGATTGGAGAGAGAGGTATGAGTGGAGAGAGAAATGTGATTAATGATTGGAAAGATGAGAGATGAAGAAAGAATCTTTTTGGAATTTTTTTTGGAAATGTGAAGTGAACAAGGTGATAGTCTATTTAGTTTTAGTAGAGATTACCTAAAGACTAAATCTATACCTAAATTTTCTGCAGGATTGAGCTTTGGCTTCTTGACACTGATGATTTGTATAACTTGGGTATACTTTAGCATCAAGAGACGGAAACTAATCAAACTAAGGGAGCAATTCTTCCAACAAAATGGCGGTTTATTAATGAAACAAAAAACTTCTTCCACTGTTGCAACAAGTACAGAGTCATCAAAATTCTTCACAGTTGAAGAGTTAAAGAAAGCCACTAATAACTATGCTGAGGACCGGATACTTGGCCGTGGTGGTTACGGTGTGGTGTACAAGGGAATTTTACCTGACCAACGCGTAGTCGCCATCAAGAAGTCCAAAGTAATGGATGCAAACCAAGTAGAACAGTTCATCAATGAGTTGTTGATCCTAACACAAGTTAACCATAGGAATGTTGTGAAGCTTTTGGGGTGTTGTTTTGAATCAGAGGTTCCCGAGCTTGTTTACGAGTACATACCTAACGGCACGCTATACGAGCATATTCATAACAAATTATCCAGGTTAACATTGGATAATCGATTGAGAATAGCCGCAGAAGCAGCCGGTGCACTTTCCTATCTTCACTCTGCCGCTTCCACTCCGATCATTCACAGAGATGTCAAATCAGCCAACATATTGGTAGACGCTAATTATGTGGCGAAAATGGCGGATTTCGGTGCGTCGAGATTAGTCCCCTTGGACCAAACTCAAGTGACTACACTAGTACAAGGGACTTTAGGTTATTTGGATCCTGAGTACTTCAATTCCAGCCAGTTAACAGAGAAGAGTGACGTTTATAGTTTCGGAGTGGTTGTTGCAGAATTGTTGACCGGGAAAAAGCCTATTTGTCTTGAGAGGTCTCAAGAGGAAAGGAGTTTGGCTACCTACTTCGTCGTGTCAATGAAGGAAAATAGGTTGTTCCAAATTTTGGAGCCTCAGTTGGTGAGGGAAGGGACCTTGGAGCAACTCCAAGCAATTGGGGAGCTTGTAAAGAGGTGTCTTTGTTTCAAAAGTGCAGAGAGGCCTTCCATGAAAGAAGTGGCTATGGAATTAGAAGGTTTGAGGAAGTATACAAAACATTCAAGGGTTAATCAACAAAGTTATGAAAAGTCTGAGAGTTTGCTGAGTGAAGAAGCACAGACAGACGTTTACATTATGCCAATAAATCCTACTAGAGCTGATGACATATTTGGCCAGTATAGTTTCAACAGCAGCATGACATTGCCATTTAATATAAGTCATTCTATTAGCACTGGTGAAGTATCTGAGCGATGGGTATACCACGGTAATGCGTCAGACTTTCTATAGCATTTTGTGTTTATACAGACAAAAATGCTTTGCAAATATACAATGGTCAATTGTGAAAATAGATTGTTCTTCTTTTGGTCTAAATTGTTTGTAATAGGGTGAAGATCTTGTTTGTTTATGTTGAATATGGTTGGTGAATCCATTTTTAATTTGGCTTTGTTCCATGATTTTTCTTTTTTTCCAAGTAAGTTGTGGTCCTGTGGTGGTGTTCTTCAAATTGTAGTCTCTTTTGTTGGGATTGCAACTCCCAACATAAATCTATTATTCGTTAAAAATTGCATACACAGTGTATGAAACTTCCACATATGCGAGGTCTGATGAAGGGTTAATGTATACAATTAGGGCTGTAAACGAGCCGAATCCTATGAGGTTCGGGATCAGTTCGGTAAGGTATGAGTCAGGCTCGGGTTTGATTCGAGCCTAGACAAGTGAGCTCGAGTTCGGCTCGTGAAAAAATTTCGAAGCTCGGGCTCGGCTCGAATGGGCTCGTTAAACTCAAACGAGCCGAATTTAGGCTCGAATTCAGGCTCGAATCCAGCTCGGTAGGGCTCATTAAACTCAAACGAGTCGAATCAAGCCGAATTTAGGCTCGAACTCAGGCTCGAATCCAGCTCGGTAGGGCTCGTTAGCAATTTAAAACACAAAACTGAGAAAGGAAAGAGACATGCTTCAAAACAATGTTACATGTAGATCTACCACAATAATCAAGAAATCAAAAGAAAACAAACAGATCTACCACAATAATCAAGAAATCGAAAGAAAAACAACACAAGAAAAAAATATTGAGAACTAAATCCCTCAAACTATAAAATATTTATAGGTAGACCCCTAAAGTATTGTTAATTATATTTTGAACCCAGGTTCGCGAGCCTAACCGAGCCGAATCCACTTAGGTTCACGTTCGGCTCATTTATGGAACGAGCCTAATATTGAGGTTCAAGTTCAGTTCGTTTAGTAGTCAAATCGAACTCGAACGAGCTCTTACCGAACCGAGCCTCGAATAGTTCACGAACGACTCAGTTCATTTATAGCTCTATATACAATCTTACCACTAATAAAATACTAATAAAGTTTGCTGATTGATTTGAAGAAAAGGGGAAATACAATTGCTTAATAACAATGTACAAAGTCTTTTTTCTTTGTATCCAATCCTCCATGCATTATGGATCTAGTGCAGCTTCAGAATGATTTCTATTACTCCATCAATTTCTTTTGCATCTACCATTCAAAATCCTTTTTTTTTATTATTATTATTCAGATTAAAGCCCACGTTTTTGCAATCTCCTCATCAAGTTAGATCCAATATGGAGTTGAGTTAACGTAGACAAGAACAGAATTAGGAGTCTTAAACTCGTCTGAGAAGATGTTCAAAAACTCGTTTAATAAGAGAGCGAGAGAGTTGAGGGAGGGTTAAAGAAGAAAGGGAACAAGGGATCAGGAGCCGCTACAGCCACAAGCATACCAAAACTTCTTATTTTTATTTATTTATATTTAAATGGAATGTTGAGAAAAACTTACAACACAGGTCTAGGGAATTTTGCTCCCCTACTATCATCCCACAAATGCTGCTCTAGGCAGTTAGGAAAATTTTGAAGAACAAAAAGTTACAACTACTAAGAGCAACCCCAACAAACTCCCTAAATTGGCTCTCATCCCTATTTTAGGGAGCCAAACTCCAAAGTTAAGCTCCAAGAGACTCCCTAAATCACTCCCTAAGAGCAACTCCAACAATGAGTTGGTAAATTAGGCAGTGTACAGTGCATATATCTATTATAACTTGACACTTTTTCTATCAACACTCCAACAACACTCCCTATTACCCTCCCTATTTTTAATAAAATATAATATATG
>JAXBDA010003161.1:0-36644 GCA_036023075.1 Gaultheria prostrata | reverse complement strand
AATTGTTGTTCTTGATCGATTTGCACAGACTAGTGGCGCCATCATTGGCGGAGGCGGAGAATCACCGTTGAAAATCGGACAGTAAGAGGTATCACTTGAATCGTCTTCTTCGTCTTCAACGTTGGAAGTTGCCGTGATGCCTTGCCAACGAGGATGGCGTTCACAGAGAGGAGGGGTAGTCTGGGTAGAAAAATAGGAAGAGGAGTTATCTGAGTATTTTTGTAATTAGGCTGTAGCGCGCGGAGCATGGGCTCGTAAATTGGAGCGGCCTGTCATTTGCTCAATCTAGATTCCCAAAGAACAAGAAAGAGAGGAAGAGCCCTGTACATAAAGCCCAATTAAAAAACAGCAGTTGGGCTGCCAGTGTTTAGGTTATATCAAAAAAGCCCACAAAACAAACCAAATCAAACATTCACCGTACCAAAAGAAGTCTGAAAAAAATGAACAACGGTGTTGAAAAACCATCAAATCTGTTCAAGATTGAAAATTGAATATGATCAAGATCATAAAAAAAAAAACACCATTTGGTCGCTGTTACAGTTGTCGGTGAAACTCCGCTAGTGTTGCGGTCGATGACAAACATTTTTCATTTTTTTCATTTTTTTTGTACCGAATCAAAAAAAGAAAACATGGAAAAAATGATTAACTGGGGATGGGCACTTTTTCCATGTTAATTTAAGCCTCTCATGACATGGATGGGATAGGGAGACAGAAAGAGAAAAACAACAAAGGAAAAAAGCCAATCGATTCTTTTCCTTTTTTCACTGAGTATTCTTTTGATTCTGTCGACTTTGATGAATTAGCACTAACCACAAACTGGTTTAGGTATCATACCCAATCTTTAAAAAAATTCCCTTCCTTTTTTTTTGTTCTAAAAAATAGGAAGGAAAATATTCAAATTTCTTTTAACTTTCCTCTCATTTTCTCTTCAATTTTCCCTCTAATTTCCTTCTTAATCATTTTTCATTCTTTTCTTTTCTTTCCATAAGTTCCAAACAGAGCCTTCATTGTGAAGTCTAAAAAAAGCTTTAGAGTCTAGAAATATGTTACAGATTTGGGATACACGTAGTGACCTCAATTATGGGCCATATGAAATATTTATTTAGAATCGGAACCGTACAATTTGTTAGGAATGTTGAGTAGATCATTCATGTAAAAAAATCAAATTAATTGGATATTTGTAGCCATATGTTCGGATACCATTTATATGGATGGCCAATATCATTTGGAGAATACACTGTAAGACAAATTTGTCTCAATTGTGTTTCTATTAATCTTCGATGATCATATTTTTTTGTACCCATAATGTGCTTATTATTCTTGAAAAAAAAATTAACAGTTCCGATCGCAAATAAAAATTTCATAGGACCCATAATTAAGGTCACTATGGGAACATAGTAATTTGACTCACTACACGGGAACCCATGTCCGTATGGTACATCAATTCATGCCATTTAGAAGGTGTTTGAGAGCCTACTTTTCAGCTTTTCATTTTTTACTTTTTGCCTTTTTGATTTTTTGGATTATGGTCAGAATGACTTTTGAATCTGGGATGAGTGTTTGGGAGAAATGTGCAGAATGCATTTTGGGAGAGAGAAATGGGAGAAATCCATAAGTAGAAGTTGAAAAGGAGGTGTGAACCTCTTTTTGCTTTCTTCTCTCTATCTCCAAAAATGGAGAAACAGTTTTTGGGAAAACTCTTTCTCCCCTTGGCTGCCAAACACGCATAAACCAAAAGAGAAACCAAAAAATTAAAAAAAGACTCCCAAACGGAGCCTAAGTACGGTTAACAAAGTGATCTCCTTTTCCTTTTTGTCATTTGTGGCAATCAATGAGACACTTGGCAATGGAAATTATCAATTGTTGTGGAACATCAAATCAATATTGGTGATGGTTGGTTTTCCCCATTCATGACTCCAATGAGCTACTCCAATGAATAACCTATAATTGACATATTAACGTTTTCTTTTTTATCAGATTGAGGCCATATTCCGCTAACTCAAAAAAATCAAAAAATCAGCTTATTCCTAAAATTGAGTCAGTCACTCTCTCACAATATATCACATAAAAAGTCGTGAAATGCTAAAAAATCAAAAAATTCTCTTACAGAACACCCTCCAGAGTAGAGGACAATGCTAACACGTATTTTTGTTAACTAGAGTGGTAATAAAAATCAGGGACGGAATCCGGAGTCGGTCATGGGGTGGCACCGCTAAATGGAAAACAAGTTACATATGATGCGAAAAAATATAAAGAAAAAATTAATTAGGTAGTGTTGTATATTGTCTTTTTTTATAATAACAAATGTTTTCCCCAAATCTTTTATAGTATTCAAATACAAAATATTACTACGATGTTATTTTTTCTTGATTCCAACTGACAATGCTCTAAATTGTAATGTTTGAATGTGTCACAATCCTCTCCAATTAGTAAAGAAATTTGCTAAACTTTAGAAAAAAATTTAATGTTTGAATGTGTCACATTCCTCTCCAATTAGTAAAGAAAATTTACAAACCGAGAGAGCGCGCTCGCGCTGAGGTGGGGTGGGGTGGGCAAAAGTAAAATCCCGAGCACAGGGTCTTGATACCTGGTGGATAAGAGAAAAGTCATGCACTATTTGTTTGAATGTTTCCTAATTTTATATTTATTATAAATCTTACTGCGATTTTTTTTTTGGGTGACATTTTTGAAACGGGGTGGCACATGCATGGATGGAGCCAGGGAGGGGCCAGTAGGGGCGGTCGCCTTTGCAAAGGAAAAAAAAAAGCTCTAGTTTTAGTTAGAAAAAAATAAATGTTCCTACAAGTTATATAGGCTCGCCCCTACAAAGTATCTTGGAAAAAAAATTCGCCCCTGCGTAATGAAATTTCTAACTCCATCACTGGGCACGTGCCACCTCCCCCGGGCTCCGTCCCTAATAATAATGGATGTACACTTTGACGTGCTTTAAAAAAATAGAAGGATAGTATCAGGGAGGATAATGGCTCACGTTAATTTTTCAGTACGTCAAATAAAATGTTTAAGAAAAACTCATATACTTTGGTAGATAATTAGAAAACTTCCCCATTCAACAATGTTCATTCTAAGTGTTAGCAGGTTTGATGTCTTAACAAAGATCTTTCTCCATGCCCTTTTCGATATCAGGTTCATTATCCATCCCATTTTTTAATGAAGATAAGTCTTTACGGATTATACATACGTTGTTTATGGAATATAAAGATATTCTTTTTCTTTTACCAGAACATATATATATTTGACAAGCTCTAAAAAATGGAAGTTCTACTTCTAGGTGAACACGGGGATGTCCCATACATCTAGGGCCGCAAACGAACCAAGTAATACAAGTTTTGGCACAACTTTTAATCGAGGTGAGTTTGAGTTCAATTTTTAGGCTCTTCTATGAGCTGAGTTCAACACTATAAATGTTTGCTCGGCTCAGTTCATTTAAAGAAAATCATTAAGTAAATATAACCGCGTTTTGCTCGTTTACGAACTCAAAAGTTTTAAATTTGTTCAATAATGAGTTGATCTCGAATAAATTAAATTACTTAGTTCGGCTCGTTTAATTCCCTATTTGCGTGTCCCAATGAAAATAGTTCTGCTCCAATAGCAGTGTCAATTAGGATTGGCAATGGGGACGGAGACTACTATCCCCGCTCCCGATCCCCGAATCCCTCCCTAGTCCCTGTCCTCGTCCCCGTCCCCGCTCCGATCCCCAATGGGGATCATTTTCTCTCCTCCATCCCCGCCCCAAACGGGGAACAGGTATCCAAACGGAGATTCGGGGAAATTCCTTGATTTCTTTTTTGATCTGACTAATTAACTCTGGATTAAAAAAATGCAAAAATAGGAAGAATTTGAAGATCAGAGTTGAGAATCAAGAAATACATGACTTCGAGTCCTCAATCTGGAGCCGAAGTGGACATACTGTTACGAGAGAATTGCTGGAAGAGAGAGGTAACCTTGACCTGAACCGCGGTAACCTCCGCCAGAAGGACTAGCTAGAACCGAATCGACACTATAAGAAGTGGATGTTGTACTGGACCACTGGTAGAGGGAGGAGAGATCGATCTGGGGGCAACTTTCAAAGGGGGAAGAAAAAAGAGGAGAATAAGATACTATAGAGAGAGAGAGAGAGAGAGTGTGTATAACAGTTGTTTCTTCATTATTTTTTCTTTATATATAATGAATATATATATAGAAACGGGGATTCGGGGACGGATCGGATCGGATTCGAAGCGGCCCCGCCTCCGATTCTATCCCCGAATTTTTTTTTAAAAAATTCCCAAATCCACTCCAATCCTCAAACAGATCTCCAAAATGACGATTCATTTGAATCGGGGATCGGATCGAATTCGAACGGATTGGAGGAAATTGTCATCCCTAGTGTGAATGGACACAGCACACAGGCGTCATCATTTCATGTACCAAAAAGTTAAAAATTTGTTCACCCTCACTAAAAGAGGGTGAACAAAATCCTCACTCTGATTGGTTGAAATGGTGTGGGGTCCACGGAATCAATACACTTTTGGGTAAGCGTGACATCACTTTGTGGTGAGATCCACACCATTTTTAGTGGATCCCACACCATTTCAACCAATCAGGGTGAGGGTTTTGTTCACCCTCTTTTGGTGAGGGTGAACAAATTTTTTTTCAAAAGTTTTCCAGTAGCAAGGAAAATTTTGTTGTCAAATGGACGCGTTTTTTAACGCGGGCTTGCCGACACTACGGAATTTTTGATGTGGCGCGTGGCACCAACGGTCCAATTGACCAGTGAGTCCGTGACTATTTTCACATCACTCCAATCATCAATGTAAGAGTACCGGGTATTCGTATAAGAGCGGTCATCAAAGCCAAATAAATAAGCTAAGTTTTCAGTGCCGAGAAAGTACCATGGCCTATGGGTATATATCTAAGCTGTCCATTTTAATTTTGAACGGTCTGAATTTAAAGAGTAAAAAAAGGAGAGAGTGTGAGGAAAGAGAGTATTTTAATCTCGATAGTCCAATACACTTTTGAACGGTTTGGATATAACGTTTGGATACTACGTAAACTCGGGCCAGTACCCATAGATATCCATAGAGTTTTCCAAATGAAGGGACGCCAGCTAAGATGAAACATAACACGTGTAATGGGTTGATTAGCCTGTTTCAGACTACCATGCTACGCGTGTCGTTGTAAATATGTTGGTGATGGTGAAGGGCTATGTGGTGTTCTTTTCTCTTACAAATTTAGTGGATAAAGTGGAAAGATATGTCAAGGATTGGGGAGATGTGTCATGTGTGTTATTGCCTTCTTGATTTCTAAAAACAAATCATATCACCTTTTCTGACTTCACTGGGACGAGGTCCTATTCAGTTTTTAATTACTCTTTCTGTCCCTTTTATAGTGTGTATATTTTTATTTTGCATTGTCTCTTAATAATATGTGTTTTAAAAAATTAGTGGGTACATTTTCTATTTTGCCCTTAAAAGTATATTCATTTAAAAAAAGTTAGTGGGTATTATTATATTGATAAGGGTAAGTAATGGAAAGTAGATGTAAAAGTTGTAAAAGTCGATGTGAGAGAAAAATAGTTGGAATTCCCAACTAACACGCTTAAAAAGGGACGGAGGGAGTATTATCATCCGGTTTGGTCTAGTTTTGGACTTTTATGACTCATATCGGAGTCAAAATAATGATCAGAATTATTCATTTTGTATAAAACTTGTCGAGTATGTTATCCATATATAAAAATTAACTTGATCGAACATCAATATAATATGTGTGTTGGATAAAAATTGTCATTCACATAACAACTTACGGCGGTGTGTGTGGCAAAGCAGGAAATTTACACAAATTATTTGGGGTGTTTTGGCTAGATAAGCCATTTGGTTTTTGTTTACTCAAAATTTTCTCGTATTTATTAGTTTTGCATTAAATTTTTATGAACTATTGATTCTTTTCGACGACAGGAATCAAAGAAGTAAAAAAATTGTGATTCAAACTTGTTCCACAACATGTCTTTTGACGTCCAAAAAGATAACTTGTTCCACATAATAAAAAAACAATTTCTAAAAGATATTGGAGCGGAAAACAACTTCAGGAGGGAAGCTCTAAGATAGTACACAATTTCAAATATGCCCTTGGACCAAAATTCGGTCAATGCTTCATTTTGGTTGGCACAAGGGCAATATTGTCATTCTGTGTAATACTCCCTCCGTCCCAAATTTTGGACTCTTGTTGAAACTCAAACTTTTTTAAGGAACACATTACTCTTTAAAACATGTAAATTTTCAAAATTACCCTTCATTTAAAAATGCAATGATTACCTTTTTAAAAGGAAAATGCTAACGGGTGTAATGTTGCGCCCGTTAAGGGTATAAAAAGGTGCGCTTGTGGATCTCACTTGTACATCAAAGTACACTTTTAAGTGTACTTCAAAGTACATGTGTACTTTAAATTGTATTTTATAATACAAATGAGATCCAATAAATATTTTTTATAACCTTAATAGACGCAATGATGCGCCCATTAGCAAGACTTTTAATAAAATAAGTCAAGTGGCTAACACCCATTGAAAAAGTGGAAAAGATATGTGGAGGAGGATGGGGGATGGGCATTGCTGCTTCATGATTTCCAAAAACAAGGGTAAATTTCACTGACCTCCCTTGAGGTTTTTAATAAATACAGAGATCTCCCCTAAGATTTCTAAAATTACATTATCATCCTTTCTTTAGAAACTATTATACAAATTTCCCTTTTCGTTAACTAATTCAGTGACTGTGTTAAATTTAAAACATAAATGACACAAATGCCCTTCAAAATATGTTAATATGTTTATGTATTCTATTTGTCCCTGTTTCGATTTCCATTTGGTTTGTTAACTAATACTGTAGTTAATAGTTTGTTAAATGAATTATTGGTTCTTGTTATATTTTTTTAATTGAGGGAGCTTTTACATTATCGTACCATTTTGTCTTTTGATTATTTTATTTCTAGGTGTTTATTTATTTTCATGGACTGATTTTTCATTTTGTTCTTTCTGTATTTATTATTTTTCTTTACATAGTGATCTTTCTTAAAAAATGTGAGAATAAAAAAGAAACAAAACTCTATGTTGTTGTCTTATTGTAACTCAGTTTCAAAGATTCAATTATGGACTTTGAATATTAGTCTAGAACTTTTAAGAGAAAAAACAGTATATATGCATCCAAAACGTTCAGTAAAGATAAAAACAATCCAATTTGTTTTTATATTTTATATTTTTTTGTCTTTATTCAATTTTTTTTTTTGAATCAATTTTTCTTTTTTTCTTTTGCTTCCTCTTGTTGAGTTAAAGAAATTATAGACAAAAAATAAACTCAAAACTAAAAGATGCAAAAAAAAAATTCAAATACAAAAGAAAGTAGTAAAATAATTATTACGCCAAACATCTCCTTTTTCCCCCAAAATCACTACCAATAGAAAAACTTATATGTGAATCAACTACAAGTTTTGTATACCATTTTACTAATTAAGACTTAAACACTAACATTTTCTGGTTTATAAATTAGAGGTTTTATATATGTCCTTTTTCACTTAAAATGTCTAGATTAGTAGTCAAAGTACAAAATGTGATTAACAAATCAAATTAAAAATTGAAATAACGTCAAATACAATACATAAACATATAATATACTTTAAAGGGCATTTGTGTCTTAAATTTAACATCGTTAGTGAATAGTGAGTAAGTTAACGGAAGGGGGAATTTGTATAATAATTTTAAAAGTATGTGAGGATAGTGTAATTTCAGAAATAACATGGAAGGTCTCTGCATTTCTTAGAAACCTAGAGGGAAATCAGTGAAATTTGCCCAAAACAATCAGATCCTTTTCCGGCTTTCCACGTACACCTGATTTTTTTAATTGTTCGGAATCACCACAAATTTCTTCAAATTGTTCGGAATCACCACAAACTTCATCATTTTTTTATTCTGGCCCCGACAAGATACTTACAACATATAAACTAATATAGTTTGATGCCTAATCCGTCATTTGGAGACAGCAGTTTGAATTGTTTATTTCGACTGTTGTCTTTACCAAATGTAAACTATTAAAGAAATTAACACGATGTTGAAGAGATCATGTGGATCATATTTGTATTGAAATATTGACTTAAATCTAAATTATTTTTTCTATTCCACATAATTGGTCCATTTTGAGGATTTCAACTTTTTTAGGAGACAAGTCTTAAATGCATATCGATATTAGAGTCGTTTTCGCAAAATGTCTCTCACACAACTGTCCTCCGTGGCAATTTGAAAGTCTGTAATCGAATCTCTTACCCTAACAGTTAGTTCCCCGTCCGTGTTTGTTGGTCCATTTTCGGCATTTGTGTTATGTTTGCAATTGTTTAAATCTTTCAATTTATAATGGGTTTCATGATTTAAAAATTTTCGTATAATAGAACTAATTCAAAGCTATCAAATAAAATCCATTTTACACGTTCTTAGAATTTTATAGAGATATGTACAATTTTTTAAAGTATGTGAAATAGTGAAAAGTGGACTAACAAATATGGACGGAGGAAGTACTTTGCACACTCATAAATTAACCTTGCTTCACAATCTTGGCCTTTAATCGAAAAGTTGAGATCAAACAAATGACTTCAAATTTTAAAACTCAAGATTTGTGGAATTAGGTCAATTCTTTTTGTATGGCCAACATTTATTAGGACATCGGTTTGATTATCTTCCCAGTTCCCAACTACAAACTTGTTGCTACTTCGGGTCTTGCATGTACTACACAATGGAGTTTTTTGCTAGGCTAATTTGGGAGGACATATAATGAGTTTCTTGGTTTGATCAATTATAGAGCATGCTCCCAAGGACCGAGGAGGTTCATGTAAGAATTATCTCCAAATTACCTTTATTTATGATATGCACAGGCATTCCGCTTGTCTCTTTTAAAAAAAGAGCATAGATTTTCATTTCTACCCCTAAGGTTATACTTATAAACATATTCTACATTATATGTAAAGGTTAATTTTTGAAAATGTACACACTTTTGTACTCCATTTTGTAAATAAGACAAATAATTTAAACAATTTAAAATAAAATCAAGGATCAACATTATAAAACAGAGGAAATATATAGTGGCCGGAGATTATCCTTTGGCCTAATCCATATCTGAAGCCAAATCCATACTCAAATAAGTAGACAACCCTAGTCTGCAACCCGTAACCCGTCGGCCCATGATAGGGGCTCGGGTCGGACCTCGCTCAAACCATCAGATGCTCTGAGGCACTGGTGCATCTCTAATCTCGGTCAGGCATGTGGCACCAATAATAACTCGCCGAGTGATGTAGACGCTCATTGCACCGTGCGTTGTTGCACAATGGCCATGCAGTTTGGTCTTGGTGCGTATCCGATCTCGCCACGTGGGGTGGGTGTGCATAGTACCAAGCGCGTGTTCTATAACGACTGTACGGCTTGGTCACGCGGCATCATTTTGGATCTGGTATTGTCGCGTGGCACGGTCGCCATTCCAGCCACCCGACTCTGCTTGTATGAAGTCGTGCAAGACGATGCTCTAGAAGGTGGATGTTGGATCCAGATTGTCGAAGAGTGGTTGTCATTGAAATCGCCCGATCACCGAGATGGCACACGACGCCCTAGCCTCCAAGGCCAGGGCACTCTTATAGATACCATTGTGATAAAATTCTACACATGTATGCTCTCTTCCTTTTATAAGCTTGAACAATACATTTCTCTTCTCAGGCGAATACTAACTCAAGTACCGGAATGCCCTCCGGCTATCTTTGGCCGGATGACGCTAAGTTGTTGCTGCTCTTGTAGGAACCAAAAGGAGGAAGGAGAGTGTAAGTAATACCCAAGCCCATTCGAAAGAAGTCCAGAGAGAGTGTTGTTTAAGCCCAAAGAAAGAATAAAATAGGTTTACCACCGTATTAGAAAAACAAAAAATACTACTGTAGTACTCTACATTGGGATGGGTACGAACTAGTACAAAAATTCACGGGTGTGAACGCAAAACCCAAAGATTACAGATATCGTAAACAAATTCCATAAAGATATGGTCCTTCCTGGAGTATTAAAAATACTGAAAATTCCCGTATGAACATTCAGTACTGTTTACGGTGGGCATTTATAACGGCCTTTTTTCCCGGATCCCTTTTGATTCACTTAACTCTCTCTCTCTCTCCACATACAGCATATGCTAGATCGATACCCTCACTGTCTTGACCGTCTTCGATCTTTTTCTCAGTCCAGATCTCGCATTCCAGAGTAAGTTTTTCACCAAACAATCTCTCACTCATCGCTTCTTCCATGAGCACACACACTCACTACGTTACGACAGTTAGATCGATCCTCACTTCGTTCGATTCTGTTATGATCTGATCCATTTCGCTTCATCTTCTTTTCGATTCTGTCATGATCGATCCTCACTTCGTTCGACAGTTCTTTTTGTCTCGATTTCGTTTGGTTATGTATGTGTGTGTGATGCGTACTGAGGAGTGAGTTGGGGCATGTTATGCATGTTTAATTGTGCAGGTGAAAGATGGCGCAGATTCTGCTTCACGGGACGCTTCATGTTACGATCTACGAGATTGATCAGCTTCATGGCAAAGGCGGAGGGCATAACATCTTCAAGAAGGTTGTTTTTTTTTTTTTTGTTTCTATACCATTATTTGATTCCTTACCTTTCATTTCATATTCTTTTGTGTGCCATGTTTCTAAGAGCCTTTTGCTATGTACTTGTGTTAGGCTGCAAACGAAGCGAGCTGCTCGTGGCTTGGCTAGTTAAGGCTTGGCTTGTTTAATAATCGAGCCGAGATCGAGCTCGAGTTTCGGTAAAGCTCGGCTCGGCTTGCAAAAGCTCAAGTCATTTAAGGAGGCTTGTTAAGTAAATTACCTTGGCTCAGCTCGTTTACGAACAAGCCAAGCTCGAGCTCGATTTGTGGCTCATTTATTAAATGAGTCGAGCCAAGCTTGCGTCAGCGTCATGTGGAGGACGTAGGATTTATATCCACCAGGAACCCAAACTACGTGAATTTTGAATTGATAATAGAAAGTATATTCTATAAGTACAATTGCTACTTATTAGATCCGAGTAAGTGAGACGATTGTGAGTATATATAATTAATGAGAATATTTGGAGTGGTAAGCAAGGCCTGGACACACCCTTTTGTCCGCCCCTTCGTCTGAGATGGATGAGAGATGGCTCCTTTTCGGGGCTGCTTAATTTGTTTTTGTTGCATTTTTATATTGTATGTATTGGCATTCTCAAATCATAAGTTAATGAATAACCGTGAAATTTTAAGTCTTCACATTATCAAATCATATGAGTTTGCACTCTCAAAGCTGAAGTCCTGGATCGGTCGTCAAATGTGGGAAAGTTAACATTTGCCGTGAGAAGTTGCGTAATGACTTTGAAATCTAATGCATGTTGGGCAGATATGATCTAAATCCTGATCCTTATTTAAGCTAAATATAATTCTTTTAGAGCATGCTCCCCAGATGGTCTATTGTACTTGGTGTGATTGGATTTGGTGGCTTATGACCTTTTGCATTGATTTTTTTTTTGTGTGGTCGCTCTTATGCTACGCAGCCTTATAGTTATAGATAACCTGCCACTGCGAGCTAATAATTTTTCAATGTCCTGCTCTTGAATCTGGAGCACTTATTGTATTTCCTGGATAGCATATCTCACTCCCAAGTCTCAAGCACTTCTTTAGTTCGAAGGTAGTTGGCTACATATGACATGGGCAATGATAGCTACATATGGGTAGTGTCAATATGCCTGATCCGTTTGGGTATCTGATATGACTTTTCTCTTTACATTGAATCATTGAAATTCAAGCTAGCTGAGGAGGATGTTCCATATAGTAGATGCAATATTATTGTAAACTGTCAAGTATTACTTACGCAGTTACGCGTACTGCATCTTATTTTTCTGCTTGCTATTGCTGCCTGGACGTGCACTTTCTCTTTCCTCATTTAGTTTCCACTGTCTTTCAATGCTTGAGACTTGCGAAAATGACTGGCAGTCAGTTTGATAGCAAGAGTATTCCTTGTTATTTACATGCCCACTGACCAATTATTGAGGTACGAGCATTGACTGTATTTTTGTTCTTGTTTAACCCCTGAATTCTCTGTAAATGTACCTGCGCAGTTTAATGTATTTCCTTTGCAACTTTTGCTATAACTCAATCAGTAATTTTAACATCTATTCTTTCTCTTCTCCTCCCAAGATAATGATCTCCATAGATCAAGAAAGATTTTAGTAACCAAGATAATGATCTCCATAGATCAAGAAAGATTTTAGTAAGCACGACAGCACGACAAACAGAAATTGGTCAGATTTTTCCAAACACTCAGCAACAAATAGAATAGCAGCGGGAATAGGGAGAGCTTCAACTTAAAGATCAATATTCATGGGCACAAAACAATACAGAATAAAAAATATGGATGATGAAAGTTCTGCATAATAGCAGAAAGGAAATCACAATTCTAGTTTTGATACGAGAATGGTAAAATTCTGTAATTAGCCAACCAGAAGTCTATTTGAAAGAACAAAAGTGCATCAGACGCCCACAATATGACAAACGTCTGTCTTGTGGTGCAACAAATTCTTCTTTATTATTGAAATTTCAGTGTTTCCTTTATATTTTCTCCAATGGCTTACATTTCTATTCGGTGATTATTTCCCTGCAGTTTATGCAAAACATTGAGGAGACTGTTGGTCTTGGGGAAGGGACTCCCAAAATCTATGCAACTATTGATCTGGAAAAGGCTAGGGTTGGACGGACCAGAATACTAGAAAAGGAACCTAACAACCCCAGATGGTATGAGTCTTTCCACATCTACTGTGCCCATATGGCTTCAGATGTTATATTTACTATCAAAGATGATAATCCTATCGGGGCAACTCTGATTGGAAGAGCTTATGTACCTGTTCAAGAACTCTTGGATGGGGAAGAAGTTGACCGATGGGTAGAGATCTTGGATAAGGAGAGAAATCCGATAGACAAAGGTTCTAAGATCCATGTAAAGCTTCAATATTTCGAGGTCACTCGTGATCGTACTCATGCACGCGGAATTCGAAGTTCTAAGTTCCCTGGAGTTCCTTACACATTCTTCTCACAGAGAAAAGGATGCCGGGTTTCTTTGTACCAAGATGCTCACGTGCCTGATAAATTCATCCCCAAAATTCCTCTTGCTGGGGGAAAACTTTATGAGCCCCACAGATGTTGGGAAGATATCTTTGATGCCATCACCAATGCGAAACACATGATATATATTACTGGCTGGTCCGTATACACTGAAATTTCCTTGATAAGGGACTCAAGGAGGGAAAAGCCAGGAGGAGACATCACCTTGGGTGAGCTGCTTAAGAAAAAAGCAAGCGAAGGTGTCAGGGTTCTTATGCTTGTATGGGATGACAGAACCTCTGTGGGTCTACTGAAGAAGGACGGAATGATGGCCACCCATGATGAAGAAACGGAACATTTCTTCCAAAACACCGATGTTCATTGTGTCCTGTGCCCTCGTAATCCAGATGATGGTGGAAGTATAATTCAGGATCTACAAATTTCCACCATGTTCACTCATCACCAGAAAATCGTGGTGGTCGACAGCGAGATGCCTTCTGGGGGTGGGTCTCAGCAGAGAAGGATTGTAAGCTTTGTTGGCGGTATTGATCTCTGTGATGGCAGATATGATACCCAATTCCATTCACTTTTCAGGACTCTGGACACTGCACATCACGATGATTTTCACCAGCCAAACTTTACTGGTGCAGCAATCACGAAAGGTGGCCCCAGAGAGCCTTGGCATGACATTCACTCCCGACTTGAAGGACCCATTGCTTGGGATGTCTTGTTTAATTTTGAGCAGAGATGGAGAAAGCAAGGTGGGAAGGATCTGCTGGTTAACTTGAGAGAACTCAGTGACATCATTATTCCTCCATCTCCAGTTACGTTCCCTGATGACCATGAGACATGGAATGTGCAGTTGTTCAGATCTATCGATGGCGGAGCTGCTTTTGGCTTCCCTGAAACGCCTGAAGATGCAGCAAAAGCTGGTCTAGTCAGTGGGAAAGACAATATCATCGACCGAAGCATTCAAGATGCCTATATTCATGCTATCCGTCGAGCTAAGAACTTCATATACATAGAAAACCAATATTTCCTTGGGAGCTCTTTTGGGTGGTACTCGAATGATATCAAGGTTGAGGATGTTGGTGCTTTGCATCTCATTCCAAAGGAACTTTCTTTAAAGATTGTTAACAAGATTGAGGCAGGGGAGAGGTTCACTGTCTATATTGTGGTCCCAATGTGGCCAGAGGGACTTCCAGAGAGTGGGGCCGTTCAGGCAATATTGGATTGGCAGAGGAGGACAATGGAGATGATGTATAAAGACATTATTCTGGCTCTCAGAGCTAAGGGCATTGAGGAGGACCCTCGCAACTATTTGACATTTTTCTGCCTAGGCAACCGGGAAGTGAAGAGGAGTGGAGAATATGAACCGGCAGAAAAACCAGAGCCTGATTCAGACTATATTCGAGCCCAGGAGGCTAGGCGTTTCATGATCTATGTTCATGCCAAAATGATGATTGGTGAGTGTCCTCTTTAAAAGGCTTTACTTGAGGAAATAATCTCTACTACGAAATAAAACTAATGAAATCTTTGATTTCTAATATTTTAGGGATATGGTTTTGTTCGCTTGTGTTGTAGGTTATGACGAAACTTTCGTATAGCTCAAACTTCTTTCTTTTGTTTTTTTTGAACAAGATGGCTCAAACTTCATTCGGCGTTTTTTTAACTTAATTTTTGCAGCAACAAACATGAGAAAACTTAAATTGAGAGGTCATCGCAGACCTTGCTATTTCTCTCTCTCAATGAAAAATCAAATAAGCTTTTTAGTTTGAATTTAGGTGCTTCTCCATGGAAAATAGCAAAAAGAAAACTATTTTTGAGTCTAGAATAAGATACCAAATACTGTATCAGACAACTTGGTTTTCTTGTAGGATTGTGATTAACCAAAATGACTATTGCAGTTGATGACGAATACATAATCATCGGATCAGCCAACATCAACCAGAGGTCAATGGACGGTGCTAGGGACTCTGAGATAGCCATGGGGGCCTACCAACCATACCACTTGGTGACAAGGCAACATCCAGCGCGGGGCCAGGTCCACGGTTTCCGCATGGCACTGTGGTACGAACACCTCGGCATGCTCAACGAGACGTTCAGCCAGCCAAATAGCCTCGAGTGTGTCAAAAAGGTGAATGAGATTGCTGACAAGTACTGGGAACTCTATGCGAGCGAGAGTCTTGATCGTGATCTACCTGGTCACCTGCTTCGGTACCCCATTGCAGTTGCCAGCGAAGGTGAGATCACGGAGCTTCCAGGAATGGAATTCTTCCCAGACACGAAGGCGAGAGTTCTGGGTGCTAAATCTGACTACATGCCTCCCATCCTTACGACATAAGTTGGTTTTTTTTTCCCTCAGGTGAGTTGCTTTGAGAATAAACTTTTGAGTACGTGACTGTGTAATAAGTTAATAAGTTGTGTGCCGTATGCTGCAGACTACATCGTCGCTTTTCTGTGGATATATTTGTCAGTGTCGGCCCAGCAGAGTGTGCTTGTTATGCTTGATGGTGGGGTTTAGGGCTGTTGTGTGATTTTGATGCTAATAACATAACTTATTTGGAGTGTTATGGTATTCGGAATACCATATTCCTTTCCTGTTATCTGATTACACAGTTTTTCTTACTGTTCCTTGTTCTGGTTAATTATGTCTCTATCAATATTTCGTTTGGGATCCTTTTTCTGCATTCTTTGATTCAAGTCTAATCGAGGGACTTGAACAAAGGGAATGCCCTTAGAAAAGGTTGAATGTGAACCTTGCTTTCGGACTGTACCGATGTTTGAATCGCAGGGGACAGACAATGGACAGATAGAACCAGGACAAGGCGATTGATGGCTATTCCTCTTCCCTTTTGCTAGGATCCAAGGAGAGAGTTTTAGTGAAACGGTGACACCATTCGACGTGGTTTCACGGTTCCAATCATGGGGTGCCGTGTGTGCACGGCTTGAGGCCCGAGGGCGAGCTGGCCGAACACTCAGCGTTGCCAACTCGGCCTCGGGCCCCATGCCGAGCACAATCAGCAACCCATGAGTGGAACGGTGACACCACATCGGCGTCGGCCTAGGATCACCCTCGGGCCTCAAGCCGTGCACACACGGCACCCCGTGAGTGGAACCGTGACACCACGACGTGTTACATGATGTCACCGTTGCACTAAATACACTCTTGGGGGCCTTGTTTAGCAAGAAACTATGGCAATAAGCAGAATCAATTTGTATAGCATTCCTAGCGAAATAAACACTTAAACATGGGGAAGTTCTCTAATACTCTCTCCTTCCCATAATCCTCTAATACTCAGCACGCTGATGTGGTGTCACCGTTTCACACACGGGTTGCCATTTGTGCACGGCATGGGGTCCGAGGCCGAGTTGGCAGCATTGAGTGTTTGCCATGTGGTGGGTTGTAGGTTGGTGGGTTTGGCAGTTTGATTTTAGGTGTGAATGTGCTTTGGTTATAACAACTCAATAACGTCTTGTTAGGCATGTGTATGATGCAGTGCCTTGTTTGTTTGTTTTTTTTTTTTGTTTGTTTTAATCTGCTTTCCTCATAACCGCAAAACAAAAAATTGCCCATTTTTTTCCTTTGTACAATTTTATTTTGTTCATGTACCTAACGATGTTAGATGAAGCTAAATTTTCACGTGGATGACGTAGTTGTGACGAGCTATATAAGATGAACGATTCTTATCATTATTGGGAGCAGAGAGAGGCACACAAAAGCCTAAAACTGGACCGTTTTGGACCAAAGAAAAAATGAACAAGAGCTCTGTCCAACAAAACCCACCTTTTTTAGAAGTCTGGAATCTGGATTATCAATCACAGCCAGCTTAAAGGTATAGTTGGTTAAGCAGCTAGCTACAACGGACTAAAACCTACATCTTTCATACCCAATCACGTTGCAAGACGTGTGCTCTCTCTGATTTGCGACAAGGAGCGGCGCGTGCGCGCCTTTATTCTCCTACGTCCGGTGGAAAAAGCGTTGGGTTGGGAACACGGGGTCTTTGTTACACTACTGTAGATTGTAGTGCTTTCGATCCGACATTCCATTTCGATGTCACTCAAACTTTCATATCTGTAACTTTTACCATACAGTATTTGGTGTCTATTTCTACGAATTGAATGGGGTGATCAACAGTTTGAGTCGAATAGAGCTGCGTATTTTTTTTTAAATTACAGATTTAAATGTAAAAAATGGTTAAATTTAGTACAGTATGTTTTAATTGAGTCAATCGCTCTTGGAGGTTCAAGGGAGCCACTGTTTTAGTGGTATTCTAAGAGCAGCTAATTTGTGCAAATATTGCCAAAGGTTAGGTTTTTCTCCGATGATCCCCGCCCATACCCCCAATGATTGGGGACCAAATGAGCTATGTTGTTGTTGTCAATCACTGGTTGAATCAAAAGCATTTTGGTTTATCTACTATTTTAGTCCCTACAAAATATACCAAGTTTCAATTTCGCCCTTACCAAATATTTTATGTCAATTTCGTCCTTATAGTTTCAAACGAATTTCAATTTTGCCCTTCCGTCAAATTAATGACGGAAAATGCTTATGTGGCAAACGGAAAATACTTAAAATACTGGAAAATGCTTAAAATACCCGAAAAAATGGTTAATCGCTAAAAAAATGATGAAAATTTTAAAATACCGGAAAATGTTTATGAAATTTGTCTAATGACTATTTTTGGACATTAATCATTCGCATCGACGAGAGGAATCAGAAAAGTATAAAAACATGGGCCAATTTTTTAAAAAGTTCATATAATACGACACTTTTTTTTTATACAACAATAATTTGACGGAAGGGAAAAATTGAAATTCGTCTGAAACTATAACGACGAAATTGACACAAAATATTTTGTAATGACGAAATTGAAACTTGGAGAATTTTGTAGAGACTAAAATAGTAGATAAGCCAAGCATTTTAATTTTGGAAAATAGTAATTAAACTTAGGGTATTGCTAACGTGTGCCCAATTGGCACACGATAAGCACACAAACAAATAAAGAAAACACATACTCCAATACATCTTTTACACTTTTCAATACACTTTCACATATTCCTATACATTTTTCAACCCTAATGGGCACACGTTAGAATTTTCCAAAACGTATCTCAATCTTTTTGTTTAAATGGAACTTATCTAAGGCCTTGGTCTACCAAGCTGATTTTTGACTTTTTTTGATATTTTTATGTGATTTATATGAAGAGAATGACTTGTTTTATGCAAAAAAAAAAATCAAAAAGCTCACGGGTCCTAATGCTCAATAATGGCTTCTTGGAGATTGAATGTATCTTCTTTTTTTTTTTTTTTTTGTAATGCATATATATCAATCAGAGCTAAGCTAATAAATAAAGGGGGTGGTTGAGGAGGTAAAGCAACTTTGACTAAGAATTTGTTTCTATACCGTCCGTTCAAACTTCACAGTTCACACGTCCAAAATTCAGTTCCCGTGATGCTGATACTCCAGTCCCGTGTGATTTGGGGAACAATTAATCCTCTCACAAGTGTGAAGGACCAAAGGACCACGTGTGGACCTTCCGTGCATCGATTCAACTTCCACCTGTAGCAACTTCTATGTATCGTTTCAATTTTATCGAATATTCCGAAAAAAAGAACGTGGGGCTAACTTGAAACATTCTACTGTTTTCCCATTTTATATAGTACAGTATCAAAATTTCCCCATTTTCCATGACAATACTAACATCAGGATGGGATGAAACCATTTAGAACCAATGTTTTAAAACCCGGACCGGTGGTGAGCGAACCGGAAAAGGGACCGGGTGGATGTGTCACCGGTTCAACCGCGGTCGAACCGGAGTTGAACCGTGACGACATAATTATATTAAAAAATTATTAATATTATAAAACTAACTAAAATATAAATATAAATATAAATGCACGTATATATGTATGGGAAAATGTTTGAAATGTACACTACTTAACTATTTTGAAGATAATGAGGAAGAAGTGAAGTATTGTTTGGGTTGAGGAGCAAAAACTTTAAATATGTAGAAAAATAAATCTACAACAACACCACAAAAAAAGAAAAAAGAACTTTAAAATGTACAAAACTAAAAGCAGCAGAAAAAGAAGCATCGGTAACCACTTCCAAGTTCCAATAGACCGGCATCGTTTTGACGATCGGAGACGTCTACTGCGTAGAGCTCGTCAATGGTTTTCATCCCGTATTTCAAGTTATATGTGTTTTGATTATGCACTTAACGATATCCGATCGAGTTGATTTTTGGTACACTCGTAGTAGTCGACGAGCTCTACGCGGTGAACGTCTCCGATCGTAGGAACAATGGCAGCACGGCTGTACCATGAATCGCACAGCACGTTGCACAACACCTCCTCGGTTTCCACGGCATAATTTGATATTTTTCCAATAGCACTACAGGAAATTTGATACTCCCTCCGTCTCAATTTTATAGTCCCTTTTGGGAGTTTGTGCCACTTTTCAATATGTTATATCTTGTAGTCTATAATGTTTTAAGTGATTTTAAAAACTTTGTTTAATAGTTTTCATCGAGATCTATCAAACAAGATCCATATTGGATATAAAAATCATTATCGATTGAAAGATATAATCGATTTTCTATCCGGTTAGAATTGGACGATGGACTATAAAATTGGGAGGGAGGGAGTATTTTATATTTTTACCACTGTAGCTTAGTACAAATCATTATCTACATTGCCGTTTCAACTCTCAGCATTGGCCTAAAGAGTCAACATCCGCCCTTCGTCTGTACTAATTGGTCAATCTTACCGAATGTCCAAAGAAAAAATGTACGGCTATAAAGAGTTAACAATTTTGTTACAATAAGTTGTAACGCCCTCATTTTCGGACGCATTAATTATTCAACTTCTTAGTTTATTAACAAATAGTTAAGTCTAATCATTACAATAACAAAATGCCAAAGTTTGAGTCCTAACAGATTACGACAACTAAAATGAAATTACATTTAAAATAGAACAGAGTTTTAATTGGGATATGGTTCCATGCCCTCATATTTTACCTCGATGGCTAACTCCTCCATTTGGTGGTACTACTCACCACCCTCTGTCTCCACACCTAGCATAAAACGTCAGAGCAAATAATAACACCATGACAACAGAATGACTCCCAATGGATAATCCCTACCTTTATAATTCACACATTACACATAACAGATGTAACAGTTCATTTATATGCATGACATAAATAAACAATCAAATCATTTTTCTTTATTAATTCACCCTATGAGAATTCTTAGGTTCTCCTTCTTTGAGATACATTTCCTCCCATAAAACTCCAACTATGACCGTCCCATGGTCTAATACCACTCTTGTTTGTCATGCATTAGGGTCTTAATTGAATCCACCTAAGTTATGTACCTAACATGTTACATTTATGACCATAACAAGGGTAAAGGTAGCAAGCGATGCCAACCATGTCGTGTCGTACCAAAATTTCGATCACACAATGTTTCAGAGTCACGTCGGCTGCCCCTTAGCTAAGGGTTCCGCTAGGTTGTTCAATTCCGAGGCGGCTCAATTCCTAGAATGAAGTACGAGAGCAATATTGTAATTAAACAAGTTCTAGGGGTATTTTGTAATTTTACACTTGTATGGGTCATACAATAATTTTTATTACATCCCTAGGTTAAATATGTAATTTCAATCAGTTTTGTGTCAAAATCGTGATTTAACAATATCTAGTGGTAAAATGAAAAGATTTCAGGATTAAAATCGTAATTTTGCTTAGTTTAGGTGTAAAATTATAAGTTTACTAATTTTAGGGGCAAAATTGTAATCTGTGTTATAAGTTTACTAATTTTAGGGGCAAAATTTTAATTTGTGAAGTTATGGGTGGAAAAATCCATGGTCTATTTTCATTAAATCTAGGGCCATTAGATAATTTTATAAAATTCTAGGGTAATAGTGTAATTCTAATAAAATGGTTACATTAACAAACAAATTTTTTAACAACATACTCCTACATATATCTCAGGATCTTGTACTAAAAATGTCAATGTGGTTATTCATTCTTTTCCAAAAATTAATTCTACTAGTTTATCATTAAAGTGTTTTACTAAATTCATATCGTTTATTACTCCCTCCGTCCCCATTTAATAGTCTCAGTTGTATTCTAACCGGATGAAAAACTTACTTATATCTTTAAATTGGTAATGAATTTTATATCCAATATGGATCTTGTTTGATAGATCTCAACTAATCCTATAAGACAATGTTTTTAGAATCACCTAAAACATTATAAATTACAAGATATAATCAATTGAAAAGTGGCACGCACTCCCAAAAAAGACCATTAAATGGGGACGGAGGGAGTATTACTAAAAATAATACTCCATTTCTTTATTGCTTGTTCCATTTTTCTAAAAGAAATATATGTATTTTAAAATCCTATTTCAACCTTGATTCCTTGATTTACAACTTTGATGATCTTATGCTAATTAAATCAATAACAATGGGGTAAATATGATAAATGCATGTAACAATCGGGTCAAAGTGTAATTAAACACTGTCAAAAAGTCGAACAGACCCATTCTAAGGTAAGTGTTCCACATGCACAAAGTGAAGTCAGAAGCCGAAAATATGAGTTTCTACCTGTAGATCGAACTGAGTTTTTATAGATTTTCCTATTTCGGTTCTAGTTTCGATCGATAGGGCTCAATCGATGCCAAGCCTTATTTTCCACTTCTAATCAATATAAAACACTAGAGATAGAGGGGATAGGGTATATATACCTTTGATTTGAGCTAGGAGTGGAAATCAAAACTTTTGTGGGTTTGGTTGGAAGTTGAAGATTAAGTCGATATCTTCGATTGGAGCTTGTTTGGAGAAATTAATGGTTGATTTTATAAAACTAGTAGCTAGCTAAGAATATGCACTCACGAATTTGAAGTGGGGTTTGTGATTTTGTAAAAACCAAATTTGCATGTGTGTGGTGGTGGTGGTCTGATTTCTACGTAGGAGTAAAGGGAAAGGGTGTAAGCAATGCCATGGCCGGGTTAGTCATCTAGATTAGGTTATGGTGTACTAGACTTTGTTAGTCTCGAATTGGTTTGGTCAAAATTCATTTTGTCAAATAAATGAAGTCAACTATGGAATATTAAGTCTAGTAGCTAGGAAAGTGATTATAAAACTAAAATGTTCCAAATTTTTATTTAAAAATTTCAGAATACTACAACAATAATGGAAATTAATTTTCGCACCCCCTTTTCACCATTGACACTTCAGTTTTTTATTTTTAATCATGTGAATTTACTATATTATCCCTTGATATGTGTAAAAGTAAACCAACGAAAGGGTAATTTTAGTTTGAAGTGAATAAAAAAGGTTATACGGGATATAAAAAGGAGAGTACTGCAGACATGAATATCCTAAATAATTCCCCTTTAAAAAAAAAGAATACAAAATTAAAGAACAACAGTGGAAACCCAAAATAAATAAATAAATAAATAAATAAATATTCCCGCACTTTCTAGTGACTATTACATGGGTAGTCAACAAGAAATGGTCCATTCAATACAACCCAGGAGGAGTTTGACCATAAATTTATTTCTGCCAGAGAAATAGAGCTGTCTCACCAAGGTTTCATTAGTAATTTTATTAGTAATTTAAGACGTTTTTAATTTCTTAATTAACGTTCACGCAAGCCAGTCCAATAAGTTTGGTCTTTCCCCCCATAATTTTTATTGGGATTAGTTTCTCTACATACATCATCTCTCCATACTCTTTCATACTATCAATTGTTCTCCACATCTTAGGCCAAAAAATTATGATCCAGACCGTTTACCTCATAAAACGCACAAAAAACAATAAGCAATATATACCATAATGATCAGACATCAATAGAGATGCGAATAAGTTACACTTTGTTCTATAAACTGTAAAGTTGAACTCTTTTGAATGTTTTTATCGTTCATTTTCCGTAACACGCGTTTATAGGTATCCGATCATACTAATATTTTGTAGACTTGTGATTTATTGAGTTTTTCTACAAGATGGATGGTGCTGATCATAGCACTGGGTTCGACATGTGGGCAAAAATTGAGAGTATGAAGGGGTATGGATAGGAGTTCATCCCTTATTTTTGGAAACCGGGGTTCCTACAGTGACTCTATCCACGTTGTACGGTGTGAAGCCGGCCCAACCATCCATCTCGGGCCATCAACAATCAATCGTCCAGATAGATGAGTCGTTAGGTACTGGTGGAGAACTACAGTACCAAAATGTAAAATACCTACCTTAATAGCTAGACTGCTGCACCTTGTTTTTTTGATTTTGGTTAGGTAAAATGGCTAAGATTCCTATATTGCTAAGCTGTTGGGGTTGCTCTGAGCTTACCTATAATTAGTGTTAGTCATCTAGATTAGGTTAGGGTGTACTAGAGTGAGTTAGTCTAGAATTGGTTTGGTCAAAATTCATTTTGTCAAATAAATGAAGTCAACTAGGGAATATTAAATCTAATAGGAAAGTGATTATAAAACTAAAATGTTCCAAATTTTTAAAATAAAAATTTCAGAATACTACAACAATAATGGAAATTAATTTTCGCACTCCCTTTTCACCATTAACACTTCAGTTTCTATTTTTAATCATGTGAATTTACTATATTATCCCTTGATACGTGAAAAAGTAAACCAACGAAAGGGTAAAATGGTAGTTTGAAGTGAATAAAAGAAGTTATACGGAATATAAAAAAGGAGAGGGTAGACATCAATATTCTAAATAATTCCCCTTTAAAAAAAGAATAGTACAAAATTTATGAACAGCGGTGGGAACCCAATAAAAAAGAAAAATACTCCCGCACGTTCTAGTGATTATTACATGGGTAGTCAACAAGAAATGGTCCATTCAATACAACCCCGGAGGACCACATTTGACCAGAGAAATAGAGCTGTCTCACCAAGGTTTCATTAGTAATTTTACTACTCCCTCTGTTCAATTTTGTTTGTCAATTTTTGATAATCGTGTCAGTTTTCGATCACTTATATCTTTTAATATTAATCTCAAAATATATGCAATATGGATCTTGTTTGATAGCTCACGATTAATTTTATTATACAAAGTTTTTAAAATCATGAAAAATATTATAGATTGAAAGATATAAGCAATCTAAGGCGTAGCAGAAAATGGAATAATTGACAAACAAATTGGAACGAAGAGAATAGTAATTTAAGACGTTTTTTTATTTCTTAACTCACGTTCACGCAAGCCAGTCCAATAAGTAAGGTCTTTCACCCCATAATTTTTATAGGGATCAGTTCCTCTACACACATCATCTCTTCATACTATCAATTGTTTTCCACATCTTAGGCCCAAAATTATGATCTAGACCGTTTACCTCGTAAAACGCACAAAAAACAATGAGCTAATGTATATCATAATGATCAGATATCAATAGAGATGCGAATAAGTAACACTTTGTTCTCTAAACTATAAGGTTGAACTCTTGAATGTTTTTATCATTCATTTTCCATAACAATTTGTAACGTGTTCACGCGTTTATACGTATCCGATCATACTAATATTTTGTAGACTTGTAGTTTTTTGAGTTTTTCTACAAGATGGATGGTGCTGATCATAGCATTAGGTTCGACGTGTGGACAAAAATTGAGAGTATGAAGGGGTATGGATAGGAGTTCATGTCGGGCCCTCAACAATCAATCGTCCAGATAGATGAGTTGGTAAGGATTCCTTCTAAGGAGGAGGAGGTCATAGGTTCAACTCTTCTTAACCTCTTGGGGCTATTTGCACAATATCTCATGGTTCTCATGGGGTATTGGCTTTGCTAGGTCTATGTGTGTGGCGGGGCGTGTATAGACCCTACTAGTTGAGGTGCGCGTAAATTGGCCTGGACACCCAGTTATATGTATAAAAAAAAAACTCTTACCGATAAAAGTGTTTTTACAAGTCTAAACCATTGATTACGAAAATAAACAACTCAAATGAGCACTACACCGTATGACACAAAAGGGGCGCTACAACGACCCCCAGTTCCTTCTTTCTCTGCCCCTCTCCTCTTTTTCTTGTCCCGTGCGGTGCACTGTGTCCAACAAAGAGCCAAACAAGTAGTGTTGAAAACCAACGAATACCGAATTCTGTACCCCTTCCCTATTCTAATCACATAAGGAAAAGGAGAAAGGAAAATCACACCCCCAGAGAACTCCAGATTCTTACGTCTTTTTATTTGAATCTCACCTCTCTCCCCTACAATACATTCCCTGTCTTCTTCTTCACAATTTTTGAAACATGTCTTCCATTCTCAATTCACCTGGGTTGGTCTTAGCGACGGCCATGACCGTCTCCGGCGCCGTGGTTTTCCTCGCCCTCCGCCGTGAAAAGAATTTCCCACCTACCCATTTTCCAGCGACACAAGATTCCCAACCCACAAAGCCAATTCTTCGATCCTGCCTCTGTTCAGGTACCCACTTGGAGAATCACGCGAAAAACATCTTTCTCTCTCTCTCTCTCTCTCTCTGTATCTTTCGTTCTTGTATTTTTTTCTCGACTGTTAACGATTTTTCTTGATTTTTTCATGTAAGATGGGAAGAAAAGGGAGAGAAATAAGAAGAAGAAGAGAGTTCAATTTGCCGAGAGTGTGAAGGATCAAACAGGGGATGGTGAGGAGTACAGGAAGGAGCACAGGAAATCAACGGGGTCGCTAATTCAGAGAAATTGCAGAGGTCAAATTGGTGGAATTCCTGCGAATCGGGTGGCTTTGTACAGTGGAATTCTAAGAGATCGTGTTCACCGTTTGGAGTGCTCCTATTGATTCATTGAAGTATATGTTCTTTAATTTTTTTGGGTTTTCCTTTTTTTTTTTTTTTTTCCTTGGTTGGTGATAATTGCCAAATCGTTTTCTCGGGTTTTTTTTCTTCCTTCTCCCTATTTTTTGTTTCCCAGAATCAGCTCTGTTTGTAATTGAAATCTGTTTTGGGTGGAGCAGGGGAAAGTGCAAGAAAGAGGGGAAATATTTTCTTTCCCATGGATTTTGTAAATACAAGGAGGCTTTGTACAGAAAACATGGTTTATTTTCAATTTTTTGTGTCTTGACTTTCTTTAGGATTTGATTCATCTCTACGAGTAAGAACGGATAGGATATGGATTGGGGAGGGGAAAAACCTACTCCACTCCAAATCCTTAATTGGAGAATCTTTTACTATTTTCACCCGATCTTTGTTGGAGATAATATAGACAACATCAAATTTGCCTCCCTGTGAAGATCATGGTTTTCTCAAATATACCAATATCCAAACAAAAAAATGTTAAAAGTCAAAAATGAAATTAAAGTGCAAGCGCACTCACCTATTGGCTAAAGTGGTCTTACTATTATGTAGTCTATAGTACGTAGATTTATAAGATTTGAAAGATTTGTTTAACATGTAATTACTTGCGTATATAAGTCACAGTCAACTACTTCTTACAAATAGTAGCTTTTTCGTCTTAGGAGATCTGTGATAATTTCGCACATAAGGAGTTATTTTTTAATTTCATCCGGTCATTATTCTGCGAGTATGTAATAATGTTGAGCTATAATATCCTAGTTCTAGTTGAATGGGAAAGGGTAGGTGATATTTAAAAACAAACTATACAATTTTCAATTAAAAACAAACATGAGAGAGAGAGAGAGAGAGAGAGAGAGTGTGTGTGGTGTGATATGTATAATTGGGCTTGGTTGGAGATGGGGCGGGTATGAGGATAGTAAAATCATACCTGCTCCATATCCGAGCATTTTTTATTTTTTTTATTTTTTTTATTTTTTATAAGTTCCACCACACTCGTTACTCTTGGGGAATATTTGGATAAGCCTTGTGCCCCTGCCTTCATATGAGTCGAGCGGGCGGAGCGGGTATCCATCAAATATGAGAAAATTGTCATTCCCATTAATCTCCCATCTCTATTGAAAAAAACATCTCGTGATCTGCTCATTATTAAGTTTTTTTTTTTTTTTTTTGAGTTTACTCTATTGGTGATATTTTTTAGAATGTGTTAAGAACATTAATGATACAAAAAATATGTTGATTGGATAGATGAATCCTATTTCAGAACATGTTAATCTCGGAAAATCAAAGTAACATAGCCGACTGAAATTTTGTTATCTCAAAATGTAACTTGGGTGGATATCACATGGCGATACCCAACGCGTATCCTAATAATTCAAAAGTGTTTTGGATGGTTCAAATTTTAGAAAGAGAAAGATGGAGAGAAGCAGAGACGGAACATTGAAGGTGTTATGAGGGGCCTTGGCCTCCTCCCTTCCAAATTCCCAACAATTACCTAGGTAAATTTTATTTTTATTTTTTATGTTAGTATAGGTGGGCCTCCCCCCTAATAAAAAATAAAGGATACTGAAATATAGGATATAACTTATAAGTATGCTCTAGTTGAGGTTCTATCTTGATGTTTCATATCGAAATTTAGGTTTGTATAGCGTTTTTCGCCTGCTATGGAATGTGATTTCTATAGCGTTTTTCGCCTGCTATGGAATGTGATTTTTGTTGTAGTAGTACCCTTCTATTTTCACCATAATTTATCTTCTGCTTGCTGATAAAAAAAGAGATATACACCTTGTTCACTTCACATTTCCAAAAAAATTTCCAAAAAGATTTTTTCATCATCTCTCATCTTTCCAATCATTAATCACATTTCTCTCTCTACTCATACCCCTCTCTCCAATCATTATTTTCATTTTTCTCTCTATCTCTCTCCAATTATTTCACCTCTCTCTAATTATTACTTTTTCCAAAACCCATCCAAACACTATCTCAAAAAAATTTCCAAAAATATTCTTCTCAAAATTCTCAACCAAACACAGCCAGACTTTGTGTTTTGTTATGTGTATTATTTGGACATTTCAAAGTACAGATTATTAAACTTTGAAATTTTAAAATCTCGTGTCATGCGGCCCCTTCGTAGAGGAAATCCTAGTTCCGTCCCTGAAGAGGAGAAGGGAGGGAGGGAGAAATCTATGTAGTCCGAAACTCTTTTGGACAATCGAGATACGTACTCGGCACCACGTGTACCCTATATGCTCGGCACCCAAGTTTTTCTCGTGTTACTATAATTTCTTTTTTGACATGGGAGAGATGCTAACTCGTGCATTTCTTTTTTCAAAAAAATTGACCCATATCAACGTCAAAGCCTTTTATTTTAGTTTATACTGTCATTTTCTCATTACTTGACCAAACAAAGTGTAGCGTGACTTGGGAAGTTTCTTTGAAATTTCTCAACTAGCTAGTCTTAGGTGCTTATTCTAATCTGACTTTTTATTTCCACAATACCAACATGAATTGGAAAAGACATCCATTTAGACTTTTTTTTTTAAAAAAAATTCATCATTCCTAATCTATTACATGGAGAGGGGAGAATGAGCCTCGATTCCGAAATCCAATGTGGGGCATTCAAAGAGCTCTAACGCATTAGCTAGCAACCAGTTGCCATCTATTTAGACTTTGGCTATGAATTTTCAACCCTTTTCTTCTCACCCTCATAATATTGGACAGACGACCATTTTGACTTAAATAAATAAACCCGTCCAGCCGGAATATTTTTTTTATATCTTTATTCAAAAAAATTCACATTTGTTTGTTTACGCTTGTTTCGGCCTATATAATTCATTTCGATTATCTTTTTTGTCCTTGTTCAGAAAAATTTCATATCTGTTAATTTTACGTCAATATTTTAGGATTATTGATTCGTCTCGACTAGAGTAATCTACAAACTAAAAAATTATAATTAAAATATCTAAAAAGTTACACTAAAGACAAAAATAATCCAAAACATACTTTTTAAGTTATTTTTGTCCTTATTACGAAAAATAGGTTGGTTAATGATTTTTAAATTTGTGGATTCCTCTAGTCGAGACGAACCAATAGTCTATAAAAAAAATTGGCGCAAAACAAAAAATGCCAAAAACAATTGAATAAGAACAAAAAATAATCTGGCTTATTTGTTAAGCCAAAATGATCCTTTGTCCAGTATTATAAGGATGTGAAGAAAATTGTTGAACCTTTAAAATTGATTATGATTTATTTCGTGAATTTGGATTATACACTCCCATAGATTCAAAACGAATGGCTTTCTAATTCTTTCAATCAATTTTGACACTAATAGACATGCGTAAAGATTTTAAATCTCATAAGGGTGTTTGGGAGCTGAATTCTAAGTTGTAAATTATTGATTTTTGAGTTATAATAGTAATGAATTAGGAATCGGTGAAAATGTTTAAATTTGTCCATAATAGATTTCATCGCGGAGTAGTGTTTGGAGTACGATAAGTATAACAAGCAAAAAAACCCGTGCTATGTACGAGCTGAATTTAGTATACACAGTTAAATGTTTGTACACATAATTTGAATACCAATTCAAGTATAAAACCGATTAAATTACCCGTGCTAGGCACAAAAAGAAAATTACAATCAAATTAGATCTCTTTAGGTACCTATTTAGTCCATGACACATCCAAATTAACTTCAATATGTAGCACAACTCAATTCTATCGAAACAACTGCTCATGATCCTCTTCGTGTAATACAAAATCTACCTACATACATCACATCACTCACCACCCCAATTTGTCTCGTGATTGTCTCGATAGCATGGGCATCTTCTTTTTGTTAGTATAATGAATGTTACCTACAAATAGAATAAAAGAAAAAAAAATTAAATCATGTAGAAAACAAAAGATTTACCTTTTCAAAGAATGAATGAAGAATCGAAGATGCTACCGCCTATTTTATCGATCTTCCCCTAAAAATGGTCTCTGAGCTTGAAAAGATAAAAGAAAAAACTGTAGTAAAATAATCTTTACAAAAATATAAACACAAAAGATTTACCTTTCAAAGAACGGATGATGAATTGAAGATGCTACCGTCTCTTTTACCGAGCTTCCCCTAAAAATGGTCTCTGCCCCAAATGGTTGCCTATCAATCGTCTCTAATTATTAACCACATGATTATAGAATATGTATTATAATAATAATCTTTGAGTAGAAACTAAACTTTTGAAGATTGGTACTTATTTATTATGTTTGAAAATAATTCCATATTATGTACCGAAAACTTTCGGTTAGAGTAGAAACTAAACTTTTGAAGATTGGTGCTTTTAGAATAAAATTCTAGGTAGTTGCTTGGGTCTATGAATGGGAAAAAATGTGATCAAATCATTCATTGTGAATTTGGTGAACAAATCATTCCTTTTAATAAGCAGTCAAAAGAAGAAAAAAAAAAGGGTTTGAATATGTGCTTAATTCTTTAACAAAACTGTAACAACCCAAATACACAACCACCACGAAAATAATGCAAAATTAATCAATTAACCAATCACACTTCCATCCATACTTACATAATATTCTGTCTATTTCTCTTTTGTTTGTCGATCGTCACCGTTAAATAGGTAGACATCGTCATCATTTAGAACATCCTCAAATCTCATGTCCATTGAATGCCATCTCGCCGTTAATCAGTCGATCAAATTCTCCTTCGATCTACCCATCTTTCTCTAGGTGGACAGGAGCGAGATGGCATTATTATTTTTATCTTCTTGATTTATATCAAACGTGAAGCCACCAAGTGGACTCTAGGTGGACAGGTGTCCACATGTAAATCCTCCTATTTGTTTTGTCCACTACTGCACACATGCACAACACTTATCTATTTCATGCACACACCCTCGTCAGCTTCTTTTTATTTTTATTTTCCTTTTCCATTTTTATCAAAAATACGGATATTACAAAAACATTCATTTAAAGTATTCTATTTCCTTTTTGTTTTGGTATGCACAATTGGATTTCGAAACGTAATTTTCTTTTCCTTATTGTGTTGACCTCATAATTGGAAGATCAAAAAAGGAAATGGTCATAGAGTAAAATTCCTTGAAAACATTCGTTTTAGGAAAATTATACCTAGTAGGATGATTTTTTTTTATATTATAAACCTAAAAATGTAATTAATTTTTCAATCTAACACAAATTGAAACCTTTATACACAATCACAAAGCAAAATATGAACACAAAGGTTGAATCCAACTTTTTTTTTTTTATCATCCCACGTTTTAATCATTTAATTTTCAATTTGTCCACTAGAGCTATGTTGGCTAAACTATTATGAGATGTAAAGGAGTAAAATAATGAAATACCTTTCTTTCAAGTTTCAAATGACCAACGTTGTTTAAAAAAGAACTGAATTTTATGTGAAAGCTATCAAACCCGTAGCACAAAATTTTGGTAGCTTAATTTTAACCTTGATAGCCAAATGCCAACGGCATTGCCCCATGAGAAGCTATAATTCCTCCTATCAAAAAATTGAAGTTATGGATGTATATATATATATATATATATATTACAGATATGCGAAGTTTATATAATAAAATAATAATGTGATCAACTCTAAAATCACACAAACTTACATGATGAAAAAATATTGACCATAGAGGGCATCTAGAGATGAGCTTAATAAAACTAAAGTTATCCACTGCTTCTCAAATCGTTCCTCACGGCAATCGCAATGGAGTATTTTTTTAGTGTTTCATTACTTTTATATTAAAAACTTGTAACTTTTTAGCAATATGATTCATAACATTTTCTCTACGATTCATAATATTATAGTGTGCCTCGTAGCTTTTTATACAAAATAATCATAACTTTTATACAAAAAAAAGAGAGGAAATTATGAGTACTTAAATTATTTGTCTATTTAATAATTTTTCTGATTTCGATTAAGGGGCTTTTTTTAAGATTCTTTGCACAAGGATGATATGGGAAAATTAAATCATAATCGCAATTAGACGGAATTATAGATTTTTGAGAACCGAATGCATTATTTGGTGTTAGGAGTATCTTTTAAGGAATTATTCTCCTCAATCAGTAAAATCTTTAAAGACCAAATCCACAAATTCAACCTGTATATATTTAAAAGTAAAAAAACAAAAACCTGTCTCTAAAAAAAAGTAGTAGTACAAATAAGAAAGTATCCCGTAACCAAAAACTGACTATCTTTTCAGAAAAAGAAAAAAAAAAACTAGCAAAAAGTCAACAAATAAAATTTTAAATCACAATTTGAGGCACAATTGGGTCTGGAGCCGCTCGATTCACATAGATCTATTCAATGAGTGTGGAAAGGAGCAACAAACCACTCTTGATACAGTCGTGTCCGCAGTTTGGTTCAAAGTTGTATTTGTTGCATTGCTCAAAAAAACAAATTTGCAGGTAGTAAATAAATAAATAAATAATTCATCCAAACCTCGTCTTGCTAAAATTGAAACACATCCAAATTGCATACTTGTTATGAGGAGAAAAATTTGGGTGCAGGTCGGATATGTTCACGTAGTGTCTATTAGGCTGTCCAAAAGTATGTTGGACAGTCTAGATTTTTTTCCTCTCTCTCTCTCCTCTTTCTAAAAAACTTAGTTGCCAGTCAAATATGACCACGTGGTACCCAACCGTGCAACTCGGCCGTCCACAAGTTTTTCTCCTTGGCATGACTAAAATAGTAAAACTACCACCACTCTTTTTTTAGCTTCTTGCCTTTTTTTTTTTCCCCAATTATCACAAAACTACCGGAGAACTGAGAAGAAACTGAACAGAGGAAGAAGAAGCGCAACGGAGGCCATTTCTAGGGTTAATAAATCGTAATCGGATACAACATCCGATCGAATCTGGGAAGGAGAGAGACGAAGCAATGGTGGAGTCTCTCAGGTCTTTCTCTTTCTATACACATAGACAAATTTATGTAATTTTCGAATCTGATGTTGTTTATGGTATCGTTGAATTGCAGAGCTTTGTGATCTTTCCTTCCCGGCCTCCACATGCTTATGGTGGGATCTCTGTTACGCTACGGATCGATTATAGTTTCGATTGTTCATATAGTCGCATGCATGGGGTAGGTATTTCGATTCTATCCTCTATGCAATCCTGATTCAATTATAACTTCTTATTTTACACAGTTTTGATTTTGTCGTAGTTTTTGGGAATTGGAGAAAATTTTGCTTGATTTTGGGGTTCGTTTAGTATTGTGTTTGTGGAATGTGTACTTGTGAACAAAGCTTTGCTTCAGCCTACTCGCTTTATCCCCCAGTAGGACCTGCCGCTCCAGCTCTCAATTCTCGCTCTTGAGAATTTTCTAGTTTGGGATGTTTTCGAAAGACACTTTATAACGCTCGAGCCCACGATCTCGCTCAGGCACTCATATTATTATTTGATAAGTAATAAATTTATTGAAAAGGCATCAAGGAGATGCCATCCATGTACAATTAAAGCGAAGAACTAAAGGCTGAAAAGCTGACAATACCAAGAATACACCGATCATGTACACGCATTATGTGACCGAAGTTTCAACCCCCATTTGGCAGCCAAAAGAAAATGAAAAATTTAATTTTTGGTTTTTTTCATCAGAAGGTAAAAAATCTTCCACAGTGAGATGGATTGAAGTTCGAGCTGATGGTTTTCTTTTATCTTGGTCTTATTTGGTTCAATTTTTTTGTTCTCCAGCAAGCCAGATGTTACCCCGTGTTCTTCTGGCTCTTGTTCTCTGAGTAAAATTCCTTCTAGCCTTGTACGTAAAAGAAGGGTAGCAAGTTCTATGTTTTGGAGACTTTAAAATTCTCTGTTTTGTCAACTGATCATGTATATCGTACTTCTTCTTCTGTATTCCTTCTTAGTAACTCAAAATCAACCTTTATTCATGCTTTACATCAGTGAGCCTTTTCATAAATGTATCTTCTAGTTCATCCTAGCACATGCAAAAAGATGAATGTTGCTTGATGCAATTATGGTGTGAAATCTATCCCCGTGCAAAGTAAGCATGCTTTTTTTGTTTTTCCTTAGAAGTGTCTTTGTAAACCTCCAATTTTGTAACTTTTAAGGCATCTTGCAATTTGCTGACCCTCTCGGTCTCTGTCTTCGGCTTCTTGCTTTTTCTCTCTTAAATAATTCACTTGCTCAATTGACAATTCTGAACATTAGTTTTAGACAAGTAAAACTTTTTTCTGCAATGCACCACCTTCGGTTTGGGCACTAATTTTTCGTGTTTTCTTTGTCCAGATTTTATCTATGAATCTCTTGGGTTTGCAGTGGCTTATTTGTTCTGTTTTTATTAGACATCCAATAACTCTCGTTGAAGTTTTTGGCATTTTTTGTGTGGGGTGCTATGTTGCTGACTCTTAGTGGCGACTGCATGTCCATTATGTGGAATAGTTATGATTTCTTACAGAACCAGGTTTTTGTAACAGAGCAGTGGTTGTCTGGGAAGCCATAGTAAACCCAAGCTGGTTACCTCAATTGATAAGCCACTGAAAGGTCCAACACTTCAAGGTCAAAACGTATCAAAACCTAGCATATCGGAGGGTTTTTGGACCACCAGCACATGCGATATGGACAATAGTGCAGCGCAGTCACGAGGAAGTATCTCTTCAATAAGCACATCAAACCTAATCATTGATCCCCATGGCAGTAGCAGTGGAACCACCTCTTCGGAATTTGTTAATCATGGCAAGTATTTTTTTTTTCCTTTTGTTGCTTCTGTCTACTGATGCCCTAATAGGCTGGAGAATTTTATGTGCTTTTTGTCGCATTGAATTAACACTTGTCTGCAAATTTGTCTTTCACTGGAAATTCTTGTCAGGCGTGGATGAATCTTTTGCTTTACTTCCTTTTTATTTTCCAAGAGTATGGCTTCAACTGTTTTGCTGAATGTTCAGGTCTTCTTCTCTGGAACCAAAATAGGCAGCATTGGATAGGAAATAAAAAGCCTGAGAATCAGGCGCAGCAGCTTCATGAACCAAAATTGAGGTATGCTGGTTTCAAAAAGGTTTTGAACTCCCTAAATTTATATCTGGACATGTGTAAGGAATATTACCGATCTACATCTACCTGTCATCTATGCAAATTGCAAGTTAACCTGTTAAGGCAGATCTAAAGTTTAGGCATCTACATAATCTACTTAGTACGTGTTTGACTCCTTATTGGTTTGGGGATACTGGGAAAAGCTGTACTATAAATTTGAACGTTCATCTTAGTTCAGCATTGTAGCGGGCATGGTTTCCATTAGTTGCAAACAATTCTCTTTAGCTTTCGTATTTATGGGACACCGTAGAACCTACTGTTTCTTGGAGAATCACTATGCTTTCACAGTCTTCTGAGTACAATTTTCTTGAAGAGGTAAAATCAAAGTGCATGATAGTTTGGCCAGTGGTTTGTGCATGATTACTCTTACGTGTCTTTTGTATATTTGTGCTGAATGGTATTCTTCCCTGTCTTGCGCTGTGAGTAATATGCCATGAAAGTTACTACCTTGGAAGAAACAATAGCCCACGTATTTCCCAGCTTTAGAGACATCATAATTTTTTGAGTACCAAATGGTAGTCCATTTATGCTTTGCAAACTTTAGACAACACTTTCCAGTACCAAGTTTAGAAGGTGCTTGTCATGTTCAAATAATTTCGTGTTCTCTGTCCAAAATGTTTGGTTTTCTATTTCTTTTCATTTTTCCCGATCTTGGGATACAACTATAAGCACTGGCATGCCTGGAACACATCATGTAAAGGTGTCGTATCGATTTCACGTGTCTTTTCGAAAACGATCATAATGTGCTCCCCTGTTCTATTCTGAACATTGTTGATTCATGGAGTTTTTTCTTGTACTTTTTTGCAGTTGGAATGCAACCTATGAGAGTTTGCTTGGGAGCAGCAAGCCATTTTCTCAGCGTGTACCACTTTCTGTAAGCTTCTGTCTTACCTTTTTTGTCATAATGTGTAAGCTTATATCTTTGGTTATACGGTTTTATACTTTATCTGTTTCGGTGACATGCTCTGCTAATTTTACTTTAAAATTAACAGGAAATGGTAGATTTTCTCGTCGACATCTGGGAGCAGGAAGGCATGTATGATTGAGAAGACCCTAAATGTTTTACTACTTAGATATTGAATCCACGGCAGCTATAGTAGATTTTAAATTGCTTAGAAAACAGAATCTTTTTGGTATCCTGTAAACTAACTGTTACATTATCGCTTCATACACCCGAAAGGCTCATTGGCGCATGCCATGGTACTGCAATGCATTGTCTAATTTATACTACAAAAGTGTCCCCCTCGGCCATTCTTAGAAACAAATTTTCCAAATTTTTGAATTTTCTCACCGGAAGTTGTTACAGTGTTTCTGCTTTTCCTTTCTCTCCTTATATATATAATGAGAAGATCTTATAAGGGATCCCTTATATAGCTTATGTGAGGGATTTTTCATTTGAGATTGAATTTCGACGATCCGAACCGTTAGATGTGTTCAGAATGTGTTTTTAAGGTCAAAACACATCTAACGGTTCGACGATATCTCTAACGAAAAATTCCTCACACGAAAAATCCCTCACATAAGCTATATAAGGGATCCCTTATAAGATCTTCTATATATATATATAGAGTCATGATCTAATGAGGGATCCCTCAACGAGCCTTAGTTGCGGACCTCCACGTTTTGGACACTTTTCGGACCAAATTTCGACGATCCAAA